>JAOWBP010068673.1:0-32041 GCA_028571105.1 Tragopan temminckii
GGAAATGAGCAAAAAATGTTATCTGAGCCAAAAAAGTCTTTTGCTCAGTCCTTTCACATACCTTAGTATTTGCTCCTCTATCTGTTGAGCATCAAAGCTTTGAAGCTGATAGCTTTTTTTTTTTTATACTGTTCCTTCAGTTTCTGTTAAAAGGAAGCCCTACGGAGGGTATCCACGCTGCCAACCTATTTGTACTATATATAGGTAGCTTCTTATCCGAAACTGTTAATTCTATGGGAAGTAAAAAATCACAGCTAGGCGAGGCTCTTCTCTGTAGATCAAGCAGGATGAAACTGCTTTGAAATACACACATCCGGGTTTCTTTTATATCTTTCTGTATGACACGATGGATGAAAGCAAAGAAAACCTGTGAAAATTGATTTTAACTGCATTTTCTCGTGCTCACCACAGAGTGTCACTGTTGCCACACTTTTCTCAGCGAAGAGGCCGTCTCCAGAGGCATCAAACAGCTGCGGCCAAACCACCGGTGCTGAAGCTCCCTGCTTTGGTGAGGGGAGGGCTTTCCTTTGGCATCCTTCTGTGACTGGATCACTTTGAAACAGGTTTTCCTGAACAGCTCTCTATATATTTTGTGAACCTATTTATAGAACGACTTGGGTTCAAAGGGACCTCAAAGAACATCTAGTTTCAACCCCATTTCACATCTGTAGGAAGCTGACAGCGAGGACTGCAGAGCAACATGAAATAAGATGGCAGTTATAGGTGATATTCAGCTTCAGATCATTTCATCTGGCATCATATGCTAGGACTCTGCAGCTAACTAACTGATGGAAAAGGTTATGCTGAACAAAGAGGAGAGAAACACGGAAGAATTTTCTTTTAGTATGCTTTAACAGTTCACTGAGAGTTGCCATCATGACTCTGTGCTGCAGTTGCTTACAGAGCTGCAGATACAGACGGATCTTTTTTATCTAAGGCAGACAAAAGGCAATGCATTCTATCTATTCTTCTAACGTGCTCCTAGGAATGAATCTGATGATTCAGGTTACACTAGGGCTCATGGAGCAACTCAGTACTGTGCTATTGTTCCTTGTGAATTTCAGATGCTCTGAGTTTAATCATTGGAGAAAAGCATTTCATCTGCTTTGGTTATCAAAAGAGATGCAAGTCAAGACGATCAGCGCGAGAGACAGAGCAGCATCTGAGCTAACTCATCCTGAGCTAACTCATCCAAGTCAGCAATGAGCTACAGACATTGGCAGTACGCTGTGTTATGCAATAATTGTTTCTATTCTTAAAACAAACAAATGAAAAAAAGTTTCTGAATATCTTTGTTTGGCCCGGTTGGTCTGTTTAGCACTCTTCTAAAGTTTCCAGTCTGTCATAACTTTTCCAAGACGGATGTAAGGTTTCATATCCCCTTTCCTTCTGGAAAAAATACATTGAGAGAAGAGTGGTTTTGTTATTGTTTGCTTTTATGAGAAGGCAAACAAGGGAACAGAAAAAGAATAGAACTAAGTAACATCCGCTAGATTATAAAGTGAATTCTGCTTCATATAGAGCACTTTTATCTGTTTTAGCCCATTGTAAAGCTCAGGCACAGTATAAACCAACTGCAATTACCCTGAGGTGTCTAAGGACTTGCTGCATGTATTGATAATTCGCGATAACACCAAGAAACCTAAACCCAGATGAATAAAAAAACTTCTCTGGATGCTGTGTACCAGCACTTGCTTCAAAAAAATGGGTTTCTCTGTATGATAAGCAGATCTTTTCTACAGTTCTAAATAGGATCAAAGTTCTGTTTATGCAGCCTGACCTTCTCACCATCTCCTAGCAATGTCAGGAAAGGCAGCTATCCTCAGGAGATTATTTGTTTGTGGGAACAAAAAGATGAGCAGAAAACAGACACATGTAGGCACTGCTGTTTCTGTAGCAAAAGGAAAACCGTCGGTGTGTGTTTGGGTATTCTGTAGCAATCCCCTTTCTGGCTCCTTTAGAACTACCCACTGAGGCTCTCACCACACTTTTCCACATATCTTATTTATGCTTTGACTTTGCAGCTCGATGCTGCACAAGCTACCTAGCAGTGTCTTCCCAAGGCCAGCGGCAGCAGTCACAGCAGCACAGCACGCAGGAACTTGGCAGGGAACGTCTTTCTACCCCCTAGCCTCCTGCTGTGCCTTCTCCGCCTCGTATTCCAGGGCAGAATTTCTTCAGCATTGCTGATTCCCTCCCATAGCAACCCTTCTGGATTTGACTCCTTGGGTGTTGAAATTATGATTACTGTTTAATGTATTCTTTCTTGTAAGCTGGCCATCCCCAAACACAGGCTGACGCTTCTTGCAGGCCCTGCCCTGCTGCTCCACGGCTCCCATCAGTCAGCTCCATGAGAGGGTGGTGACGCACTGGAACAGGTTGCCCAAGGAGGCTGTGGATGCCCCATCCCTGGAGGCATTCAAGGCCAGGCTGGATGTGGCTCTGGGCAGCCTGGTCTGGTGGTTGGCGACACTGCAGATAGCAGGGAGGTTGAAACTAGATGATCATTGTGGTCCTTTTCAACCCAGGCCATTCTGTGATTCTATGATTCTCTCAGCTGTTGCAAGCTCCCGCTGCCCCGTGACCCTGAGCACGGCCAGGAAAATAAGGAAACTTGAAGCAGCAGCAACCATTTCCTGGTAAGAGCCTCGTGAAACAACAGCAGGCTCTCTTGGGAGAGCAGCTCTGCACTCTTCCCTTTCCTGGATCCTCCCCCGCAGCTGTGTCCCGTCCTTGAGCTGCAGCTATAAACGCACAGCTGTAAAGACAGAGAACGTCAGTGCCGAGTTAAAGCGGACTGCGAACACCGACTAAAAGCCCCCGAAACCGCCAACCCCGCCCCGACCGCTCGCTGCCCCTCACAGCGCCGGGAAGGAAAAACAGACGGCGGTCACGTGTTCCACCCCTTGGAAGCAAAGCACCAATAGGCGACGAGGAAGAGGGCCACGTGACGGCAGGCGCGAACAGTCAAGCGGGAAGGGGGGGAGGGAGGTAAGGGGGAGTGTCACGTGACGCGCCCCCCTCCGTCCTTCTCTCGTCGCTGTCACGTGCGCGGTGCCGGCGCGCGCGCTGCCGCGGGGCGGCCGCAACGGTCATAACGGTCGTAACGGCCGCGCTGTGTGGAGGCGCCTCGGAGGGAGCAGCAGCTCCGGAGGATGTGGCAGCGACCGGGTGAGGAGCGTGAGGCGTCTGCGGTCCGGCCGGCCCTTCCCGCCCGCCGCTCTTCCGTCAGAGCGCTGTGAGGCTGCGGCTGTCACGCAGCTCTGCCGGCGCCCCGCGAGCGTCTTCCTGCTTTTCTTAGGGGTTTTGTGTCACCGCATTCAGGACCTTCTGCTCGTCCTTCCCTTTGTTGCCCGTTTCCTCAAGGCACGGGTCGAGCGCGCTTGAAGAAGTGAGGCTCTGAAGGTTGTTTTCCTCGCTGGTCTCCGTATCAGTAATTAGCCTCTTTAGGTCTCGAGTCTCTCGTTTGGTAATCTGTAACGCTTTTTTTTAAATGGAGGCGGTTGGAGCGGCCTCTTTGGGAAAGCATCCTGCAGGCTGCTGATAGGAGGTAAGGTGGGCTCTCTGCGTTGGAGCTCGGAGGGCTGCGTGGCAGAGCCTTTGGGGCAGAGGGGTGCTTGGAAAAGCAGCATTTGGGAGGGAGGACAAATCTTTGCAGCCTTACTTTGCATTCCTATTTGTGACTGGGGCTGTTACGGTGGTTGAGTGACTCGGCCATCCTAGTAAGGATTTCTTTGTGTGGTTAAAACGGCCTTGTGTTCAATGTCCATGTGTGTGCTGGTTTTTGCTTGCGTCTCTTTCAGCCAGCTGCCTCTTAAAAAGGCATCCAAAAATTAGTCATCTGCACACAGAGGTTTGAGCATATTGTCACAGGCATCTTGTCTTATGTAAGGTCTCAGGAAGGTAATAAGTTATAACATGTGATTTCAGGGATGTGACGTTCTGCTTGCCACCGAAAAAGATGTCACAATAAAATCACTTAGTTTGTGTGTCCCGTCAGTGTCAGTAGCATGCATTGTTTCCCCCTTCTCAGCACTGAAATTTGAGATTAAAAACCAAACAAGAGAAGATGTTGGGAGGACCACTCTCCTGTCTAGGAAACCACTGTGTCTAGGGTTTGGCTGTTCTTTGATTGAGGGGTGCTTAAAAGAGGATCAAGTTTGCCAATTGTTTCTTGTTTTGCTGAAACTGGATGTTCCAGCTTTTGTATTCTCACTGCTGGTTGATTTCCCAGTAGGGGAAATGAAGGCCTCAGCCTGCTGTTTTTCTGTGCAGGAATAAGAATAAGCTGCAACGTTGGAGCCTGAGGAAGGAATGACACAAACACACGACTGTTCTCAGATAATCTTTACAGGGAGATAATCTCTGAAGAGTTAACTAAGAAGTTTTTTGTTCTGTTGACAATGGGTACTGTTTTCCCAGTAGGATATTGTATTATTGTTCTGTCCAGCATGGATTTGTTCAGCTGAACTGTAAACTCCATAAAATTTTATCTAAAAGCGTTTAAAACAATTTTGTAAACATTGTTTTCTGGGGCTTTGTCGTTTTGATTTGGTTTTGTTAGACAGGGATTCATGTATGCATGCTGTGCATCGCTCGGAATCAGCCTGCTCATTGTTTCTGTAGAAAGCAGGCTAGTGAGATGTTAAATGCATAGGCAGCAGTTCAGCACAGAATATTTGAAGGGCTTCTATCTCTGAAAGCACGGGGCTTGTTGTGAACAGCTTTTAGTATTTTTCCCCTAATGCTGATGATGCTTTTGAGTTTCATTTCTTTTCAGCAGTTTCATTTCTTTTCAGTGTGAGGCCAGTTCGGTTTCCTTTTTGACAAGTCATCCTTTCTTGCTTATTTTTGGCATCACTGAAATTCAAACAGTCATCTTTGTTTTCGTTCCTGTTTGGCTGCTGATACTGTTGGATAATCTCAAAGATGTCACAGTAGTTAGAAGAGGCATGGCTGATTTAAGCCCCCTCTCCTGGTTGGTTCTGCAGTGGCGGAGTACTGAGATGACATAAAGCAGCATGGTTGGTGTGTTGTTGTTTATCATGGGGTTATGAGGCAGAAATAAAGACAGTTAAGAGGAGTGGGGCGCAGTGGTTTGCAAAGCAGTATCTACCAGAGCACCAAGTTTAAGATTATGCCTTCTATACTTACAAGGATTTCATAGAGTCGTGGAATGGCTTGGGTTGGAAGGGACCCTGAGGATCATCATGTTCCAACCCACCTGCCACAGGCAGGACCACCAACTCCCAGATCTGGTACTAGACCAGCATTTCTCATATTTCCTTCTTAGAAACGTGGGCATTAAATGTAGATATTGATTGTATAAATGATATTCCTGAGAACTGTTGCATACAGAATCTAAGCAATGGCTTGTTAGCTGGTCTATGGAGACTTGAATTCCAGCTGGTACATTCGCTATGGCAATGCACTTAGAAACTTCCCATTAAGGAGCAGGTTTTGAGAGGTGCGTATTGTAGTGGGCTCCAGGCCTCTGTGATTACCAGCGCAAATAAACTTAGCTCTTTGCTTATGTTATACAGTAAGGTGGGTGAAGGACGCTGTGTCCCTCTGTGCCACTGCTTGCAGTGACACATCTGAGGTCTTCTGGATCAGCCTCTCATTGCAGGATGCTCCCAGAAGAAACTCTGCACGTGCCTTTTGCTCCTCATATTCAGCTAGCTCCAGGGCTGAAATGAATTCTAGGTTGTCACTGGAGAGAGCCTGGTACGCTACACGTGTGTATGTGTGGCACCCAAGGACTTACTGGAAAACTAGGAAAGTAGCTAAGGTTGTTAGGGAATCCATCTTTAGGTGGGGGGAAAAATGGTGCTTATGCCTAAGTTGGGCATTTCTGTGGGAAATGGCAGATAAATAGTTAAGAAAAAATCTTTTTCATGGCAAGTTTGCATTAAGTAGGATAAATTAGGTAGGTGAAGTCACGAATGGACTGAGTTGGAACTTTTGAGAAAGAGCAAGACATCACTTTTTTTTTTTTTAAGTGATCAATAATGTGTAAACGTTCTGCATTGCAGGATTCACTGCTGGTCTTAAATAGCACTTCTTCTGAAACTTTGCCTTGCTTGTCAGCGCGGTTTTGAGAACCAAGCATCAGCTAGAGAATCTGAAGTAAATAAAGGAGAGGACTAGGTATCAAGGAATTCCATGGAACTCTCTAATGAAAGCTTTTTGGATCTCATGAGACTTGCTGATAACTGTGGGAATGGATCATAGATTGTCAGTGGCAGAATCCCTCCAGGGTGTAAGCAATGGTATAATGTTTTGGGCAGGATTGAAGGCCTAAATGAGCTCTGTAGGTTTTGTTGGCTGGCACTGATTATCCTGGGGAAACTGGGAAGAAGCAGCATGGTGCAAGGACATACTATACACGTGTATATTCACTGACAGGTAACATCTATTATCCAGGGCTGTTTCCAGCTTGTTTCCAAGGAAGAAATGATGACAATTTCACTTAATCAGCTTTTCCTCCCATGTCTTTCACTATTTGACTATACAAACCAGCAAGTTTGTCTTGTGAAATGATGGCTGGTTAGTAGTACTGGATACAGTTTGCTTATATATCCAGTTGAGTATAGACCACTCTTCTAGTGTCCTACCCCAGACATTTGCTGTTTGTTCACCTTAATACATCGACATATAATTAAATATTTCGTATAGGATAGAATGTTATACTCTCGGACACACAGATTAGCACATCTTTTTTCTCATTTAAATAAGGAAATGATTTTACTACCTGTTGATAAAAGCATAAAATACACCTTTAGATGAGATTTTCTTAATTATGACATTGTCATCTCACTTGCAGTAAGTTCATGAGACACAGCAACATCATGGTGGATGTGGGAAAGTGGCCAATATTTACCTTACTGTCACCTCAAGAAATAGCATCTATTCGGAAAGCGTGTGTGTTTGGTACGTCAGCCAATGAAGCCATATACACAACGCACAATGATGAGGTAAGGCTTTACTAAAATGGAGCCGATTTTGCAAGCCTGGGTAGACTGTGATTTCTTTCCTTCTTTCACATCTTATAGAACTTGTAGGACTGAGTCCCCAGAAGTAGAGCTGTAGCTGAGAGAATATGCTTTTACGTGACAATCCTGTCTTCTACTTCTGTGATTATATACTTTCTATAGTGCAGTTCCTGCAAATGAGAAGCCTGGCTTTCTGGCCTACGCAGGTCTGAAGCATTCAGACTCGTTAGTTAACGTCTTGAGTGCCCCACTGCTGACATTCGAGTTTAACTTCTGTGAGTGAAGTCTTTGACCCTCAAAAGTCCCCGGCAAAGCTCTGCCCTGGCTTCATGAAGACCTCGATATCACCAAATCTGTGTACATCTGAATGTAAGTCACTCAAAATCAATCTTCCTCTGTTTTTCAGGTGTTTGTTTTTGGACTGAATTGCAGCAATTGTTTGGGAACTGGAGATAGTCAGAGCACAATAGTACCAAAAAAATTAGAAGCCTTGTGTGGGAAGAAGATTTCCAGTCTCAGTTATGGAAGTGGACCACATGTTCTACTTTGCACCGAAGGTAGGAAATATAGAAGGATAAGTTACAGATTTAAGTTCTGCTTATATTTAACAAGAGTGGATTAGAGGACAGTTGTATGAATCTGTTAGTTGGATACTAATACACGTAATAATGCACGCTAGGGGGTCTTCATTGATCTGTGTATTCAGTAAAACGCTTTCCTGACACCTCCAGTACGTGGTAACTGCAGAGTTTTATGATATCAGTTGTAGCTTACTTATACACGGGTTTTACCTGTGTGCTTTCATCTATTTTCACTGTAATCTAGAGGTCGTACTGTGTTACATGTAGTGGTTGTACACAGAATACATAATCTGTCAGCATCCAAAGGAATCTTGTACTGGTTTCAGTATTTTTTTATCTCTTTTTACGTGTCTTGTTGGCACTCTTCCAATTCTTAAAATTCTGTCTTAATTTCCTCAGAATTTGTGGTAGTTTTATCATATTCTCAAATATTTTTGCAGATGGAGAAGTGTATGCTTGGGGACATAATGGCTACAGCCAGCTTGGGAATGGTGCGACCAATCAGGGCGTTACTCCTGTTCAAGTCTGCACAAATCTGTTACTAAAGAAAGTGATTGAAGTAGCTTGTGGCTCTCATCATTCCATGGCGTTATCTTTTGATGGGGATGTAAGTTGAAACCTGTTCAAATCTCTTAATTCCTTCTTGAAGCGAGTGGTGTGGGTGACCTTGCAGTCTGCAGTGGTAACAACTAAACCTTTCCTTTTGCTGCCTCAACCTAAGGTGGCCTTTACTTCAAAGCAGATTTGAAAATAGCTTCCCCACTACTTCCTGCCTTTTCCCCACTCCCTCCCCCAAAGAAAAGAAATAGTAGGATAATAAATGTTTGTCTTATGTTTGTTGTGAGTTTCACAAGGAGGACACCAGACAGCTATACCATTTACAGAGGAAAGACTCTTTGTGATGTGCGAAACTGGAGATTACTTGCTTTACAATTCTGATATTAAAGGGGTTTGTTGAGTTGTTAAGTGTTCACTGGTTAGCCTTCAGTCTGTTTCTTGCAGTCTTCATTCACTGTTACTATGGAAAGAACATTGCTTTGTACATCTCTGCACGCTTATGTGTGTAGCTGCTGAGTGAGCATTAGGTTCACATACCAAGTCTGCTTTATGCTATTTGTTTCTGTGGCTTGAGGCTATGTGTCATGGGAAACATACCCAGTTATTCTCCATTTAGTCAGATTTGACCAGTGTGCATGTGATTGAAACTGCATTTCACTGCATGGAAGAAAGCTTGAGTCAACTCTGCTTAAAGAGAAACAAAAACACAAAAAGCACAGACCTTTCTAGCGATGAAAATGGAAACTGCAGCTCTTTCCATCCCAGTAATCTGAGCACGTCTGAATTATGGTTAATTATGGAATCATAATGCTGCAGTTAATACAAAGGAGCTGAGGGTAGGAAAGAGACTGAGTTAATTTAAGTGGAACGCATTATCTCTGAAAGGAGAGCCCGTGCTTAGAAAAGCTCTTTGTGCTGTCACGTTTGCTTGGATTAAATGATAAAATTTGATATGTAATTCTCTTCCATGTGGGAAGGCAATAGTATTCATGTGTTAGCTTAACTGTTGGTGTCAGCTACTGTGTGGTAGCTGCCTGGGGTGACTGTGCTGTCTTTTGTAATAAACTTAACGTGTTTGAAATCTCAGTGGAAGAGGGGAAACTTCTTTGTATTTCCTGCGGAGCTGATGTTTGCAGCTGGCTAGCCATTGTGGCTAGTTAATGTACTATAAATACATCCATAGTGTACCTTGCTGTAGCATAGTGTATTTGTGCTCTGAGGTTTTATCTGTTTCAGAATCAATTAAATTGAAAGCAATGAAATATTTTAAGTGGAGCTTTATTTACAGAAGGACTTGGCTGCAGGAAGTCTTGTGGCTTGATCTGAAGTTTCAGGGAGGCATTAGAGTTGGAAGTAACTCATGAATAATTGATTTGTACTGTTGGTTCAGTGTGAGTTTAATGCGTTGCAAATAAAAATTGTGCAGAGATTTCAGTTAGATCAAAATATTCAGTAGGAATCAAAGATCCAGAAAATGCAAGTAACAATAAGCAAAAGACTAATACTTTCTTTTTGCTGCAAATTAGGCATAACATATGAGTTGTGGGTTTTTGTTGCTTTGTTTCGTTGCTGTTGTTACTGATGTCTGACTCCTGGTTTGGTGAACTTGCTCTATTCTAGGTTAACTGGCACCCTAGGGTGTGCACATTTGACGTAAGGTATCTCTGTCAGCATGCAGGTGGTTAGCATCTCTATAGTGAGTATTTTCAAGAGGACAAACTTGTGAACTGTCTGGTTTATCAGAGAGCTATCAAAAATAGTTCTATGCCAAGGACGTAACTTCAGTAATAAATACTGAAGAAACTGAATGTCCAAAGCTGCAAGTATTTTTATAGCAAACTACTCTTCTGGCTTTTGGACTTTCACGTGAAAGAAGGCTTTCCTAATATATACATACATTAGCTGTGTGCCACTGGCATACTTGGAAGTGTCAGAAGTGCTGCTTTTTGTTAATGCCACTGTGTAACAAGGTTATGTTACTTGGACATGTGACCTGATAAAACCAGCTGCCTTAACAACTGCTGGAAGAGTGAAAAAGAGGAATGATTATCTGGCTGTAACCTAGGTTATTGTTCTCTCAAGAGTACTGAACAGTGGGGGCTTCTCTGTATCTGGGAATCAAATTGCTTTCACTTGAATTCATGCTTTCATGATGTTGGAAAAACATGAAGTCCATTCATTCTGTTCTTCTGGTTTAACTTCTACTTTAGGCGAAAGTACATTCCTTGTGCTGGCTGAAGTCAAATGCTCTGATTCTGTAGTTAAAAAGCTGGAGAGGTGCTGTGCTCTTATTTGTGATGTCAAGTCTTTTGTTGTTTGTTAACTTAAAACAGATGAAAATTAATTAGCTAAAATGCTTAAGATAAATAGGTTGGTTTACCCAATGTGATCCTGGCTATAGTAAGATTATTATTTATTACTATTACTGAGTCTTAAACTACAATTTTCTGGTTTTTTGTTTTGTTTTTTTTATGGACAGCTGTATGCTTGGGGCTATAACAACTGTGGTCAGGTTGGATCAGGATCTACAGCAAACCAGCCGACTCCTCGGAGAGTTTCAAACTGTTTGCAGGACAAAATGGTAGTTGGCATTGCTTGTGGTCAGACCTCCTCCATGGCTGTAGTGAACAATGGTGAGGTAAGCACTGCTGTGTACATTCACTCTGTCAGTTACCCTGTCTTCTGAGATTAAGGTCTGAGCATGGAATAAATGCTTGATACAAAGTGCTCGAGTTACAAATGGTTAAGTGTGCTGTCTTTATGGTAGATGTTTCATCTTATAGCAAAAACTGCATTGAAATATGCCTTCATCCAGTCTGCATCCACAGGAATGTGAACAGTTGTATTCAATATTTTCATCATTTCAGTAGCTTCTTGAACACGTGTCTTGATTAGACTTTTAAAAACACGCACAATTAAATGGTTAATCTTTCTGCAGAAAGACAGGGAATGATCCTTGTTCTTGAATGTGTTGCTGAACTGCCAGCTCCAAAAAAAAAACAAAACAAACAAACCAACAAAGGAATAATTTGAACATTTCCCTAATATTGTGCAACAGTCCTGTTTCAAATAAGAAGCTTACAATACTTGCTTGCCTCTAAGTATGAACTGTAACTTCAAATTTACTGTGTCTCAGAGCGTAACACTTTCTTGTGACAGGAGGGGCTGCAAAGGTCCTTGAGGTTGAGATGAGCTTTCATTTTTGTCTTCGTCTGTCCACCATAACAAAACTAAAGGGAAAACTTGAGCTAAGCTGGGGGCTTCATCTCAAACGAATCTGTTAGATGATCAGGAGGAAAGGAAAGTATAGTAAAAGGAGATAGGAAAGTCAACTGAATCTGTTAAAGCTTGCAGTAAACTAAAATCTGTCATCACAGAAGTTTTAGTACTTCAAAGAGATGTATTTTTGAACACAATAAAAGTGTATTTAAGACGTAATACAGGACTGAATAGCTGAGTACAGTCAGTTGTACAGTGTATTTAGTATCTGTCATCCTTCCCTGCATTCCTTTTGAAACAGTGTACAGATTTCTTTTAAGAAGATATGCTTTTTGGGCTTGTGCTTGATATAAAGTCTGAAGAAACTAAGAATGTATATTCTGTATTTCTAGGAGGCTGGCTAACTGTTGCTTTCCTTTTGCCTTTAGGTTTATGGCTGGGGTTACAATGGTAATGGTCAGTTGGGTCTTGGAAACAATGGCAACCAACTAACACCGTGCAGAGTGGCAGCATTACATGGTGTGTGTATACTCCAGGTATGTCTAATGTAGAAATGAGGAATGCATTCGTGTTTCTAGCATCTGTTAAAACTGTATCCTTAGAGTCTTATTGCTGCTTCTGGATATCACAGCTCTAATACTGAATTTACTTGGTTCCTACAAATAGTATTAGGCATATAAAAAGGGGTAGGCATTCCATGGAGTGCTTGCTTTTGTAAATGTGAATGCTTTACGTTTGGCTAGTGTAGCTGAGTAAATTATGTTATAGATAAAAATTACATCTTTGTTACAGAGCTGTGTGAGTGAACTGCACTGGGCAAATACAAAAAGGGAAACAAGGGAACGGATACGTTCCAGTTAGATTCTATGTTGATATTCTAATTAGCCCTTCTAATGTGTTTTGTGCTAGCTTCAAGTACTGAGAAATAACACATTTTATTAGGTTGAAGATAAGTAGATAAAAGAATGCCTGAAGTATTTAACATCAGCTAGACTAAAGTGGTGTGTGTGGTAATTTTGTTCTGGTTTCTTTTTTGTTTAGTAATAATGCTTATACATTTACTTACAGATTGCCTGTGGCTATGCACACACCCTAGCACTAACAGATGAGGGTTTGCTCTATGCCTGGGGAGCTAACACTTATGGGCAGCTGGGAACTGGCAATAAAAGTAACCAGCTAAGCCCGCTACAGATCATGATGGAAAAAGAAAGGTAATCTTTCTGAAGCTGTTTCTGTGTTGATAGATTTGGGCATGTGTTATGTGGTCTCTAGCATTGAAAGCATGTGCGTTTGGGGTTTCTATTTCTATTGCCAATGTTGAAAGCATGGTAACTTATTCTATAGACTGAATGCTTTTTGATCTCTCTAAAGATTATTGAAAGTAAACATTTTATACTTTCCCAATGCTGAAAAAGAATGACTGTTTGGCTTTTCTAAACATAGTTTCTTTGATCAAAAATTTGAAGCTATGAAATCAGTGAGCCAAGCTTTTAAGCTGCGTTGAGGCCTACATTAAAGGGGAGGGGATGATGGCGGGAAGGAGTGATAAATAAGGGAAAATCAGTTTTCTGAAAGAGCCTTGGACAAGTGCCTCTGGACAGTGGTCAACTATGGAAACAGAACTCAGTTTACAAGCTTGCTAGGGCTGTGGCTAAATGCTCCTGCTTTCATCAGTGGTAACATTTAGCAATTTCTCAGATTTGTAAAGGGTTGACCTTTGTCAGCGCTCCTTCAGCACTCTTAGAATATTTGGGATGTAAGTCTTACGGCTCTTCTGTTGTTCACTTACAAACATGGACCTCACTCCCTTTCTCTGGACCCGTGTATATACCTGAAGATAGTCTTAATTTAGTTTGGAAACCTCATGGTCTATAAATCCCTTAACTTGTGTGTCTCTTATGTTATAATCTCCTTTTAACTAGGGAACACTCATGGCTGACTTTCTTTTCCTCCATTTGCATTGGAGTATAAAATATAGCTGAGGAAGATGTCTGAGCAGTCATTCTAAAAAGTCATTCCTATTTTTTTCCCGTTTCTCACACTTTTCGTTAAATGAAAAAGTGCACAATGCTGGGATTATTTAAGGGCTTTACAAAGTTTGGAGGGGGGTTGGAATAAGGATAGAAGCCAATGCAGCAGAAACCACTGAGGTGAGGCTGGCTTGTCTGTGAAGGAACTGGCGCAGTGAAGCAAAGTGAAATACTTCATTTGGAGCTGTTAGAGTGAGTCCAGAGGAAGCCACAAGGATGACCAGAGGCTTGAGCACCTCTCTGCTGAAGAGAGACTGAGGGGAAAAAGGAACAAGAAAATGTTCAAGTTCTGTCTGGAATCTAAGGAAGAGACAAGTCACTTGAACTCACTCATCTTGCTTGACTTGGCTCTCTTGGAAACAGTAGTTTAAGTGGGTGAGCTGTCATTTCCCATAAGGCACGTTAATGCTTCTCCTGATCCTTTCATTTATGTAACTCTTCTGTCGCTTACACATAAAGTTGCTGACAGTTCCTTGGATGGCATTTTATGTTATTTTAAAGAATTTTACCTATGTAGCTTGTAAGGATCTTTTAGACTGAAGTTTGTGTTAGCTTGGAGACAGTTTTGAAGATAGACTTGTTGCATTTTTGTAAGTATACATTTTAACATGTGCCATACATTTACTGCAAAAGTATTGTTTTATACTAAGTAAGTATATCACCTACTTTCAGTACGTATACTGAAAGTTATTTTAGATCTTGGTCTTTAATGTTGAAAGAATTTTGCACCTAAGATGTATATGGCCTAAAAAGCTGACTTATTAAGAATATTGTTCTGTAATGGAATAAACACTTGGAGACGCATGCTTTTAGACTGTTTGTTATGTATTTATTTGCCCCAGTTGGTCTGTATTGGATTTTTTTTTTCTCTTTTAAAACAAGAAAAGCACAGAAACATAAAAGTTCTCTGATGCATTTTTAACATGGGGGAAAGCCAGGAAAGCATAGCTTTCAGCTTTGAGCTTACCCTAGGACTTCCCCTGATTTTTGTTTGTTGTCTGGACAGACGTGCTGAAAATATCCTTGGCAGTCCTTTTAATGGAAGCGTGATTCTTCTTGGTTCTCCAAATAGCAAGATAGGGATTCTGTGAGCAGTGGGAGGAACAACACAGATGTGTGCATCAGTAGCACACTTAAGACTTTACTTAAAAGGCAGTGACTGCTCTTTTAGAATGAGGAGTTAAGTGTGTATTCACTTTCAACAGATGGTGCTTCATTTGAGCAGGAATTTGTTCCAAACTGAGTTTCAGCATTAAGGGAAGGAAATTAGGGTGGTGAGGCACTGGTACAGGTTGTCTGGAAGGGGTGGATGCCCCGTCTCTGTAGACACCCAAGGTCAGACTGGGTGGGGCTCTGAGCACCTGATGGAGCCGTAAGTGTCCCTGTTCATTGCAGGGCAGTTGGACCAGACGGCCTTTAAGGGTCCCTTCCAACTCAAATGATTCTGTAATTCTATGAAAATAACAGCAAAATAGGAAGCCAGAAACACAGGCAGTAGCTCAGATCTCTGTTGACATATAAGGGGGGTGGGGGGCAAGGATTAAAAGAGGGACAGAAGTGTTTCTTGAAGAAAAGGCTTATTGAAAAATACGTAGGATCTTAATTTGAGAGAATTTTCGTGTCTCTTTTGAAAGTTCTGTAAAGTGCTCTATAGTATCATAGTAGTACTATAACTCTCTGTTCACTGTCCATAGGCTTGCAAGTTCCATAAGTGTTTATCATTGGGAATAAGTAGCTGACGTGTACTGCTTGTAAAGGTGAGGGTGGGAAATACTGTTTTTCTTCATCTCCTTTCTATGGTTATGGAAGAGATGGAGAAACGTTCAATAAAAATGACAGCTTCAAAGCAATGTCTGATTACAGTAAGACCTACAAGTAATCTGAAAACGTCAGCGCAGCGCTTAAATAATTATCCATTCAGGCAGAATCATGCTGGTGCAGGGCAAAGAAGTGCAGGAGTATCGGTACATATCTTGCTCAGCTGTTATTTTGGTGCAGCGCTTAGAAGGTCACTCGATTCCATACCTTGAAGTGTCTTACAAGGTTTCTTCTGTTTGCAGGGTTGTGGAGATTGCAGCCTGCCACTCTGCTCACACTTCGGCTGCCAAGACGCAGAGCGGCCAGGTGTACATGTGGGGCCAGTGCCGCGGCCAGTCTGTGGTCCTTCCTCACCTCACTCACTTTGCCTGCACTGACGATGTGTTTGCTTGCTTTGCTACCCCTGCTGTTATGTGGCGTCTTCTCTCAGTAGGTGAGAACGAGCTCTGAGACGGCAGCCAGTGCTCAGAAAGCCAAATAGTGTTGATTTAAATATTCTTATGAAATTTGCTTTTGTGTTATAACCTCTGTGTACGCTTGTGGTTATTACTGCAGTACACCATTTCTGTTTCAGGATGGTTCTTGCTTTAAGGAAAACTGTCGATTTAAAACTAATTCTTTCTAGGGGATGGTGGTGGTGTTTCTTTGTTTATTTCTCTTCCGTCCTTCTACTGAAGGAAACAATCTGCTTCAGACAAGGATCCAGAATGGGGTTAACAAGATCGTTTGCCAATAAACATCCAGGAAGAGCCCTGTTTACACTGTGAAAATTGTGCATTTCTTATGTTTGAGCTTCAGCTCAGGACAGGGAATGGCTCCAGGATCAGTAAACATTACTTATCGCTCTTAAAACTCTTTCTACTCGAAAGATTGCTCCTGACTTTTGGTACTTTGGTCTCTAATGACTTTGCATTGTATGTGTTGCCTTTAGCTTTTCCTCCTTCATATTTACTCTACTAGCGTGAATAGGAAAGAGCAAATCTCTTATGTTTCATGCAAGGAAAGCAAAAGTAACCTTTTCTCCAGACTTGTACTTTTACCTTTGCATGTTACACATTATATTTTTCTTATCTGTAGACAGCTCTGTAACTGTCTAAGAGTTCCTCTCCCAATCTGGCTTCTCCACAATAACTTCTCGTTTAGCACATTTCTGCATTTATAGTGGTCCAAATAGCAGCATTTCATCTATAGAGGAAACTAAATAAGCTTACCAGAGACAGAAGATCAGCTTGGATTAGTCAGTCTCCGGGCAAATCCGAGTCTTGTTTTATTTCACTTCCACAGTTTTCTAATCCTATGAAATATTTGTTACTCTTGCCCTTTGCAGAGGCCTGGTGGTTTTCCTGAACTGTTGTCTTTTCCTGGTAGTGAAAGCTCTAAATGGCACCTTCCTAGTTTCAGTAACTTGAATTTTCAATTTTTATGAAGTGTTTCCAGATTGAGTATGAAAGGTATTTGGATATTGTTTCTGTATTTTAATTCTTAACCTAATATTCCCAATTACTCAATATTTACATCAAAAACATTAATTCTCTGAGCATTTTTAATCTCCATCCTGCGTATGTTTTTCCTTCTCCACCTGTTTTATTCATATAGGCTATAAAAACTTTTCTTTTCTCACCTTTTTCCTAGTGAGGGCTAACTGCATAAAGATTATGTTCTACTTCCAGTTATGATGGTTCTGCCAAAGAAATAAGTCAGTTACTCAGGATTGGCTGTACTGAAGTTCAAATCTGCAGCCTTCTTTAGGAATGGACTTAAGGTCTTTGGGGTGAAAGTCCATCATCAGCATAGCTTAAACTAAGCTGGTGACCTAGGAAAATGTCACATGAGCAAGTGAATGGGTGTTGGAGTGTGGTTTATTTAGCCCCAATGAGATGTCAGCTCTGTATATGATCCATGCAGAGTAAACTACAAGAGTTTGGGTTTTTTTGTGGCAGAAACATAACATCTATTACAGTAGTTTGTTATACTTACTAATATATATATATATATATATATAATATACTGTTACACATTTTAAACTGTCCCTAATTATGAAAAGTAGTTAGCATGTGGATTATCTGTACGCAATCCTGTGGGTTACTGGAGACAAGCTGCATCTTTTTGCAATGGAAGCATTTTTCTCCTTTCTTCTGTTTTCTCCTTCTTTGTACTTCTGAGATGCTTAAAAGTTGAAGTTAGGTTATCTAAGAATTTAGAGTTCTTGCTTTACTCAATCTTAGCCAGCTTGTGTTGTATATATTGCTAGGATTTCTAGGGGGAGTACAGAACAGGACCTCTCTGAGGTCACTGCAATAGACCTTAGTATTAAGAACTGTCAAAGAGCTGTGATCTAACAGCTTTAATCCCCTTCCAAAGTTGCAGAGTTCTCTATCCTTTAAAGTAGATGCTGCATTCTTAGTACAGTCTCCCTTCTTGCAGCAGATCTTGTGTTGTCATAATTGACTGATTAAACTGAGTATAACAGCATCAACAATAGTCGATATTAGTGAGCTCTGGCAAAAACTCAAACAACCTGCAGGCTGTTGCTGTACACCGTGTCTCAAGTGAGTTGTAGGTGGTGCAGGTTGGCCAGAGATGAGTTTGCAGGCTGGTCTCTCTTGGTGTAATCCAGGTGCGAGTGCAGAGCAGGGCTGACCCAGCACTATTGCTGAGCTACCAGAAGGCTGCCAATTTCACTGCTGGTCTGTGCGTGGAGAGTGAGAAAGGAAGTTCTCCAGGTACTGGAGAATCTCCTTGGTGCTGGGTAATGAGCTGGAATGGGAACTGCTGACCATTGCTGCATGCACCTTGTGGAGCAGTCCTTGCCGACAGAAAAGGGCAATAGATTCATTTGAGCCCTGATACTGACCTGTTTTCCTTGACATTCAGTTACTTCAGTGGCTAGCTTTAATTACAGTGATGTATGTGTTCTGTATAAGATGCTTACACGTGCTTTCTTTGTTTAAAAATTGTTTCTGCAGAGCAAGAAGATTTCTTAACAGTGGCAGAGTCTCTGAAGAAGGAATTTGACAGCCCAGAAACCTCAGACCTAAAGTTCCGAGTGGATGGAAAGTACATCCATGTTCATAAAGCTGTTCTAAAAATCAGGTAGTTGTTGTATGTCACAGCTCCTGTTTAAACAACAAAACCTTTTAGTGTCCCCTCAAAGGGGAGAAGGGAAATAGGAGGGGGTGACACCTTTAAATCTGCAGTGTATACTATCTGTGTATCTGTAATCACTTTAAATGAAGTGATTGTAGAAGGCATTGAATTAAAACTCTGCCTTAAGACAGTCCATACTCAGTTTTCATTAAGTCTATTTGTCATTACCAGAATAATATATTTTGTTAAGCTAGTCTGATTGCAGTGTATACTGAAATGTTTCACAGAATCACAGAATATGTAATATAATATAATACAGTTTCTATGGCATAGGTTGAATTGGTTTTGTCTTGATGCATAATTATAACAATGTACACTTTATTAGGAACCAAAATCTGGACCATTGATAAGATATGGTAACATATATGTGACTGTTGCAGAGGGCACCAAATACATACTTCAGAGAGGCTAGAATGTTTTATTCATTTGTTCATACAGTAGTGCTCCAGATGGTGTCTTTGTCTCTTAGGTGTGAACACTTCAGAACCATGTTTCAGTCCTACTGGAATGAGGATATGAAGGAAGTGATAGAAGTAGACCAGTTTTCTTATCCTGTGTATCGTGCCTTTCTTGAGTACTTGTATACAGACAGTGTGGACCTTCCGCCTGAAGATGCAATAGGTATTGTTGTGGTCCAGTTCTGTTAGACAGCAGCATCCAGAGAAACTGAGAAAGGGCACGAAGAATAAATGTATTCATATAGGCTTCTAGTCCTATGATGCACTTTTTTTCTGGTGATTGATTCTGCTGCCTTTAAACATCCACTGTAGCAAATTTGCTACAGCAGAAGTAATGCATGAATACTTGCACACCTTACTCAATATAACATAGGATAATACAAAAGGATTTGTCTAGATGTAATAATGGAAACTTGGTAGCAAAACTAAGAACAAACTGTGATTCAAGCCCAGATTTTTACAGTGGTACACTTATGCTCATGTTGTGCTGGTTTTGCAAGAGCTCCACTATCAAGCATTTAGGTATGTGAATCACCTATTTACTGAGATTAGCAGGATTGTAGCATGTGGATAATAAAAGGCCTTTCTTCCTATCTGATGGTAAAATGCTCTTATAAAAGAGTAGTGATCTATTTGCAAGAAGTGTGTTATAGCCATGTTGCACTGCACACAGAATGCAGATGCAGCCTGTATCACGGGAGAGTAAATTTATAGAATCATAGAATGGCCTGGGTTGAAAAGGACCACAATGATCATCGAGTTTCAACCCCCCTGGTGGCTGCAGGGTCGCCAACCACCAGACCAGGCTGCCCAGAGCCACATCCAGCCTGGCCTTGGATGCCTCCAGGGATGGGGCATCCACAGCCTCCTTGGGCAACCTTGGGGAATTGTTGAAAGGGCAGAAATAATTGCATGTGACTAATATGATGGCATTTTAATTGCAGGGCTTTTGGACTTGGCTACTTCATACTGTGAAAATAGACTGAAAAAACTGTGTCAGCACATTATCAAGAGAGGGATTACTGTGGAAAATGCATTTTCATTGCTATCTGCTGCTGTCAGATATGATGCAGAGGTAAACTTCCAAAGTTCAATCTCTTAAATAGATGGCTCCTTTCTGACCTAAACTGTGGAGGAAAGCAGTCAGTCATGTTTTCATATAAGCTAGTTCTAAATATCAGATAGTGCTATCTGCCACTTCTAGGATTTGAGAATGTTGCCTTTGGAATTAAGAGCTTCATTGCAAATATGATTTTTATATATATTTTTTGGATATGACTTGGCAGAGAGGAGGGGTGCAGGGAAGGTGAACTAGTACGCAGATGTCCAGAGATGACTGAAGTTGCAGGTAGAGAATTGTTATCTATCAGTGTTTGCATTGCTTAGCTCATGATGGAAGTCTGTAACACTGTGTCAGTTTTCATGAATTATTATTTCTGTGGGAGGAAAAAAGCCTCAAAAAAAGAGAAGATAAAAACCAACTCTCAAACAAGGGAAGGAAAAACAAAGCAAAAATCACATTATGGAAAGAAACTCTTGTAAGCCTCAAGTTATTTATTTTGTAAGGTTGTGGGTTACACGTGATATCATGTGGTGATAGGATCTGAGGAGTGGTTTATTTTTTGAGTTATCTTAACTACAGTCAAATACACTTGCTTTAAATTATGCTTGTGAAATGGCAAGATTACAGCTGCTTTATGAACCTAATTAATTTTGAAGACTCAGGAACAGCATGTGAAAAAGGAGGAAGGCCAGTGAAACATCCTGCAGAATGTCTGATTGCATGAGTAGATCACTGGCACGCAGCTTTGTCATGTAATCAGGAAGTATCCCTGGGCTTTCTTCAGTCCTCAAAATGTGCTCAAAATAGTATCTGTGCATCATATTTGCAGTTTAGTTCATTTTTAACCTGCTATTCATAAAGAGCTGGTTCTCAGTAAGTGAGTTCTGTGCTTTTTCTTGCACTTGATAGCTATCAGTAGGCATGAAATGCCCTAATGCAGCTACTTCAGAGACTGACTTCAGAGCCTTGTGTGTTGCTAGTTTGATTGTACCTTAGTGAAGGGGCTGCCTTAGTGCCTGAATTGTGGCTTCAGCTCTGTGGTGATTAAAGATTGTGTCAGTGCAAGTCGTGGAAAACAGGAAGCTTTCTGTACTTTAGCCTTAGAAGGTTGATTGTGGAATGGGTGTTCAGTATGATTGATTCTGCCTGTAAGGGGAAGCTGGAAGTAAAGTGAAAGTTGGCCCAAATGCTACATCAAGGAGAGAATAGGCAATACTGAAGTGCTGCCTTTTTTGTTTGTTTAAAACAATAATTAAAGATGTATAGTAATAGTAGATCAGAGTTTGAAATTGCTTGGGTGATGTAGTTCATTCACAGGTCTGGAAGACAGCAGGTAAAAGGACTTCGCTAATTTAAAATGCTGTTAGGACATGAAACTCCCCTATGCTTTTGGGGATTGAGTGAGTGGATGAAGTGGCTAGAACTAGTTCAGGTCTTCCTTCTGACTGTAAGGTTAAAACTAATCATTGGATGTACTTGTGGCTTTTTTCACTTAAATCTGTATTAAGTACAGCTTGCTGGGAGTGCATCCATCCACAAATGAAATTCAGCCTTTTTGATACAGAGTTTTGAATTTTCCAAAGTTTCTTAATGGTGAAAGAATACTGTTTGTTGTACACTTTATTGCATTGACTTGGTATATGAATTTTTAATAAAGCAGTGCAAAATGCTGTGATGTGTATGATGTAATTTTGTCTGAAATGCTGGTTAATTCTGTTCTTAAAAAAGCAAACCCTCAGTGTTCAGTTCTAATAAGCTTGTCTTTTTTCATTGCACAGATGCCATACAAGTCAAGATCTGCAGCTTCAGAAAGCCTGGTGTTAGGCCAGGAAACATTTCTGTATTACTGTTGTGTCAAGAACTCGCTGGCACACAGTTGCTCTAGTTGTCAATATTGACCTTAAGTGAAAATCTGAACAATAACCAGTCTGTCATACCTATGATGGCTTAAAGAGCTGTGCACACTTGCTGTGCCTTAATGCAGCGCTCAGTTTGCTGAGCTAAGGAGGAGGGGTGTGTTCTCATGTAGAAAGCACAGTTCCATAAGTTGGTGAAGCACTGAAGGAAGTGGAACAGAACGGGGAGCTGCTGTTCTGGAAGGGCTGTGGCATCTTGCTTATAGCAGCTTTGCTCTGCACTACGAGGAATTGATTTCCTCCTCCTCAGAGAGCTGGAAACAAACAATCTGAGCAGGAAACATTCTGTGGTCAGCATAACATTGTCAACTGCTGTCTTTTGTTTTTTAGACATCCTTTCTCTCTGACATCATGTGGGTGCAATGGGAGGCTTTTCAAATCCTTACATGGAAGGCACTTCCAACTAGTCTCAAATATCCAGAGCAAACAGAGAAATGCTGTATTGTGCCACAGCGTATCTTTATTTTCACTTAGGTCATCTGTGAAACACTGTGTAACCTGGGTCTGTTTCTAATGAGCACAAGGTCTTCTGCCTATACCCTGCTTTAATGTTGCCTACTATATGCTTGCATTGAGCCTGGTGATCTGCAACTTGAAGGCTCTATACAATTAAGCAGGAAGTTGAGCAGCCTTACACATAGATCTGAGTTCATATTATGGAATGAAAGAGCTGAATTGTCTTCATCCGCAGTCTTGGTTATGTTTTGCTATCCTAGCAATTCCTGTTGTTTGTACTGGGTTTTAATAGCTGTCAGTAAATGTAAATGAGACAGTTCATATGAGGAAACTTTGAAAGATACATTGCTCAGAATAGCTGATTTTTTTTTTTTTGTGACTGCAGCTGTATAGGGAAAACCAAACTATGGCTGTTTTGCCCTCATAGCTGTGTTAGTGGGAGTAGAATCATTTTCTGCTGCGTTTATGGTGGGATGCTGGGAGGGAGGAAAAGGTTGAAAGGTGCTGGGTTAGTTTGTCTAGTTCTCTGCAGAAGAAAGGCATTTGTGCCCTATTGAATGTAAGCTTCTGTAATGGAAGAAAGATAATGAGACTACTTTCTTTTTTTTTCTATTTAGGACTTAGAGGATTTCTGCTTTAAATTTTGCGTTAACCACTTGACCGAAGTGACACAAACTACAGCATTTTGGCAAATGGACGGTCCCCTGCTAAAGGAATTCATTGCTAAAGCCAGTAAATGTGGAGCCTTTAAGAACTGAATTGAAGCTGTAAGTGACGGGCATCTGTAGGATGTTTTGCAGATGTAACAGGTCGGTGCAACTGCGCGGGTAAAAGCGTTACCTGGTGTCTTGCAGCGGAAGCTGTGCAAGGCGACAGCAAAATGTTCTCTTTACTCAGGATTGAACTGCTGTAGAACTGTCAAGCAATGTACTTGCATTTCGCAGATGTGGATGGAGGAACTAGCACCAGAGCTCCTCACAAAGGAGCAAGTAAAGACTGCAGCATCCAAGAGACACCAGGTGATGTTAAGGACTTTTAGGCTAGGAAATCCTGTTTCTAGCATTGCCTGTTAATATTTTAAATTTACTGTTTAAGGGCTCAGAACCCCTGAATGAAGTCACTTAAATCATTAGCTCCCTGGGTTATAAAGAGCCAAAGGGCACAGACATCTTTTATTGCAGTTACATGATGTGAATGAAATTGCTGGTTGCTGCTTGTAATTAACCAAGTGTATTCGGTGCTTAGGGAAGTGTGCAAAAACAATGCATCCTCAAAGCTTGCAGAAGTAACTGACAGAAGTAACTCAGAAGAGAGGGGCTTCTAGCAGATCTAGTTTGAAGCCAAATTCTATATTTGGGTATAACTCAACTCAGTATAAGTTGTAATGTATACTTTGTGTAATCTGCTTAAGTAATATTTATGACAGTTAATGGGAAGATTTCCCACTTTGACTTCAGTTAATTGGTTCCCTTAGTGGAAAAAGAATACACTGTTCTGAAAGCATTTGTTTCATTTCTTTTTCAATTAAGTATTGTATAAATTTAAACTACATGCAATAAAATTCTCCTTTTTTTTTAATAACTCTTTACAAGCAAACTTCTTTTGAAGAAGATGTCAAGCTTTGTGTTATGTACTCCACCTAAGTTGATTTATTAAAAAAACAAAAAAAAAAACCAACCAAAAAACCTCACAGACAATGTATTACTGAATCTTACAGACCTGTTTGTGCTTGACCTGTACCTGTGACCTCCATTCCAGAAAGCCTGAAGCTTGGCCATAGGTACCAGCACAGTACCTGGTGACTGCGGTCCATGTTGCTGATGAGTTCAGATGGGAAACACTGATGCTGTAACCCCACAGTGGCCATGTGCCACCCAGTGTTTGTATTGTGTGCAATAAGCGTGTTATTGAGCTGTCCCCCAATAAAGGGTAGAAAAGTTTAAATTTGAAGTTTAGATTGGCATTAACAGCAGATTGGCTTTTTGGGGTAAACCTTTGCTCAGGGTTTCATAGTGTTGTAGAGAGCAGGGATCTTCTACAGCATGACAGGAAGAGCTCAGCATAGGAAGAAACACTTCCATGTATGTCAGAAGTGCTGTTAATGCATGACTTGTTCTGGATTGCAAACTACAGACTAATCTAGACTAAAGGTCTAGCTTGGTGAGAGGGGAGAAACAATATAGGACTGGCCTCATCAGTAATTCAGATCTTTGCAATAAGGAAGGGAAAAGAATTAGCCTAAGTTGAATGAGCTTTACTTCTTTCCACTGATGGTGTATTTTCATCTTGGTTTCCTAGTAACTCCTAATAGATAATCTTTTCTCCATGTTAATGCATTGAAGGGTGTTGCCTTTGTTTTAGGAGGCTGCAGGCTCACCCTGGAGCCTGTTGTGCCACGCTGTAGTGTGAGAGCCATGCTCTTCAGTGCTGCCTCTGCTTGCTGCTGAGAGGCAGTGTTGGTAAACCAAAGGGGGTGACTGCCTGCCACATCCCATGCAACAGTGGGGCTTCTGAGCATCACTAAAGACAGCTTTCTTAAAAACACTTTATTTTTGTTAAGTTACCTTTTTGTAGTTAATGCTTTTCTGTATTCAAACCATTTTAATATAATAGCTCTTAGGATACAACTTCCCTGTTTTATCTTTTCTTAACAAAGAAAGGAAGATGTCAGTCCCATTGTCTGATCCATTCTATACTATACACATTGATCAGAGTGTAGTACCCAACCACTTCTGGTCTGCCTGCAGCCATCACTCTACCACTGCTGCTACAGCAGATCTAATATTGTAGGCAGTCAATCAAAAAACACTTTAAAAACCTCCAGCTTACAATTCAGAAGACTTCTCTCAGTGCAAGTCCTGCTAGTTTATCTTCTTTGGAAAGCCAGAGCAGCACTGTGGTCCTTAAAACAACACCATGTAGATGCAGACAGGGAAGTGGCCACTTCACATAGGCAGGAGAGGCTGCTGCATTTAAAGTGACTTGAAAAAGCTTTCTGTGGCAGCTGACGATAGTCCCTTGTCTTTGAAGGAAAAAGTCCTGGGGGAGGGTTTTATTCAGCTTTAAAAAACCTACAGCTGATGTATAATACAATTATCCACAGTAAAATTTAAAGAGTAACAACTTCAAGTTATTGCAACAGTGAGGTATAAAAATGAGTAAAAACATCCAGTCCTTGCTTGTGGCCTTAGCCTGGGGGAAAGGAAATCACTTACACACTGACCAGACGTGCTCTATATGGTTCCTATCATCAGAAAATGTGGAGTGTTGACACCATCACCAACAGCCGTGGGGGTTATTCAGACACTGTACTGGATGTACTGGCAGCACTCTCTTGGGAGGGGAGGGAAACTTCTTTTAACTCCTGCAGAAGCTCAATCTGGTTATCCAGTCTTCTCCTGCTTTCCAACAGTTCCTGAATTTTTTCCTCAGTCCCTATTATGGAAAAGAAAGGGATAAAAGCTTTTATTCATTTATGTTTAGATAACAGTTATTAACGTATACTTAATGTGTTATAAATTAACAGGCAGGTTGCAGAGGCCTTTACTGCTTAGCTTTGCCTAGTGACACCACTGCCTGTGCACTTCCTGTGACCCCTCATCTCTGCTTTTCTTCACTGATTAAGGTTTGGAACCAGCTTCAATATGCATTCTCATTATTGACTTAGAAATTAAAAGCAGTTTGGATGGAATCAGAACAGAAGAGGACAGCTGAGGAAGATCTGAGCTGTAGAACTAGTGGGGAGCAGGAGAGGGGACAGTCTTCACCAGCATACCCAAAGGTGGCAATGCCAGTATCTCTCCTGTAAGCTGAGAAAAGCATGCAGTATGCAGTTGTGAAAGAAGCAAGTGTAAGTTGGGATGATGAGCAGAGATGTGTTAACTAACTGCCCTCAGATGAGGCAGTGTTAGAACCTTGCACTGAGGTAACTGCAGCACCAGGCCTGGTGATTCAGGTAGCAACAGCTTTTATTCAGTGGCAACACTCCATTTTAGGGCCTGTTCTCTATAACTGTTTTGGCAATGACTTGGATGCAGAGCTTGGAGGTACACTAAGTACTAAGGTTGTCTACTAAGTTTTATGCTTGGAAAAATAAAAATAAAAATGCTGAGAAGTAGCACTAGGTCCTCCTGACCTACTAAGGTAGGGAAATTGACATGTTTAGAGTTAGAAATAATAGAGTGGGGGCTGAGGCTGGACAAGGACAGGGCCTAAGGGAACAGCATGGAGCTGTGTCAGGGCAGGAACAGCCAGGGGTTGGGGACATGGTCTGCACCAGAGGGTGCTGGACATGGAACAGCCTGCCCAGGGCAGTGGGCACAGCCCTGAGCTGCTGGAGTTCAAGGACAGTGCTCTCAGATATATTGTTGAATGCTGGGTGGTGTTGTGTGGAGCCAGGAGTTGAACTCAATGATCCTTGTAGGTCCCTTTCAACCCAACATGCTCTACGATTCTATAATTTTAACAAAATTCTCAACAGAATAACCTTTATACTGAAACCATACCAAGTGCTACCACGCTGACAGCATAATTCACTTACCTGAATGAATATTTGTCAGTATGTTTTCAAACAGTCCACAGTCAAAGAGCGATATTACCGTCTCCTCATACTCTGCAGGAAATGATAATATGACAGAGGAAAGGTTTACAGAAGCCTTGGGTTAATGTAGTACCTAACATTAGATGCAGCGCCGATTAATTAATGATTTACATTATAGGAATTACTTGCATTACAGCAATTGCTTGAGGTTTTAAGAAAAGCCAAGAAAACACTCCGTAGCACATCTAATTCTGGACAACATTTTCATGGGACATGGCTATCACTGCCTTACGTTACCAACCATGCCAGAATTATGTTTCAGTTTCCCAACTGAGGCATTCTATGTTTATTTCAATGGAAGCCTGCAGAGTTTGCAGGATCATCAGGAGGTTCTCTCCTGGACTGCTCTCTTCTTCACTGTGTGGGAGAGGAGCACAGCTGGCCCTCCCCAGCTATCCTACCAAAGCTCATATCAACAAGTACAACAATTTAAAGTCAGAAGGCCTACCAGAGTGCACTGAGTTAGCAGCAACTCCCCTCTATGCCAAAAAAACAAAACAACGCCTCTGTCCACCTGCTGCCCAGCTGCAGAAACATGACAGAAGCCAGCTGCCAAGTATTAACAGTGGCACCATGCCACCGTTCTGAGGACTCAAGTGCCTGACAGTCAGATCAACATTTCTGCTGTGAGAACAGTCACCACAGACCTCCCATACCTGTCTCTGAAGTGTTGTCATCCATCAGCTTTTCCTGTGCCAAGTGAAGGGTGTCCAACATTTCTTCAAATATGTCATCCAGAAGCCCAGCTTGTTTGCATTTCCTGAGAAAGTCGATTCGGACTGTTAAAACACAAACACACACTCTTAAACATAAAAGATCCTGAGCACAGCAGCTTGGGCTTTACCCATTCATTTCAGAAACTGAAACTTTAGTTCAAAGTCCACTTCTAGTAATGCACACACCCAACTGGCTCCTCTTGCTACTCACTCAGCCCTCTGTGGAGGGAACAACAGTGTGGTCAAGTTCTTTACTATGAGAGCAGTGAGGTGCGGGAACAGGCTGCCCAGAGAGGCTGTGGACACCCCATCTCTGGAGGTGTTCAAGGCCAGGTTGGATGGGGCCCTGGGCAGTCTGGTCTAGTATTAAATGGGGAGGTTGGTGGCCCTGCCTGTGGCAGGAGGGGTAGAGATTCGTGATCCTTGAGGTCCCTTCCAACCCAGGCTGATTCTGTGGTTCTGTGGTCAAGAGAATATAAGCATTGTGCTGGGTATAAGTTTACAGAAACTCTAGATTAGGCTTTGTTCAGGAATCAATGCATCCCCAACTCCTGATTCACCATTCCTAGAGCTGCTTGATACCCACTCATGTAGGAAAGCAGGTGATGTGCTTTTACACTATTTATTTTTAAGTTCTCTGGACATCACCATGGACTGAACAGGATAAAGGATAGAAAACAGTGCAAGGAGCTCAATATTCAGGAAGCCCAATTCCTGCTCACAGAGCCACAGCATTCTCATTTAAGGTGCACTGAGCAGCTCTCACACACTGCTGCATGGCTAGAGCTTGTGCAGTCACTGCGCAAATCAGACTGCCTTCCTTGCCACAACAGTCACTTGTAGATAAGGGAAATGGAAGTCTTCAACACTGCTGCTATCAAACATCTCCAGGCACTGAACATCAATGCAGTACAGCACAGTAGCACACAGCTGTTCTATAAAGCCAGTCACACCTTTGTGTCTGCTGCTTTTTCTTCTTAATATCCGCAATCTGTTTTCTTCTGCCGTCTCTTCTGCCCTCTGTAAAGAAATCAACACGCTTTAACATCACTGATGTTTACTGCTCTGTTTTCCATATCTTACCTCTGTATTAGTGGGCAGGGAAAAAGCAGCTCACGATTTTGTGAGTCAAGTCAGCTTCTCCACACACCTACCAGTACCCCTCTCCAGACATTCAGGTTTCTAAAAGGGGAAGCAAAAACTGCTTCAAAGTGAAATCTCTAAGGAAAGCACAACGAGGGACACTGCCCTTCTTAACTGCTGTTACTGCACTCGCACAATATACTTAAGAGATGAGAAATTCTTGGGGACAAATAACCTAGTGGTGAAAGTACTGTCTGAAAGCTGCAGACCATCCACGCGCCCTCACATCGCTCCCTCTAATGCAGAGAGCTGGGGATGGCAGCCGCTCTTCCCAAGGCAAGATGCAGGCCAGCTCCTCTAGGAAGGAGAAACCCTGACACCCAGCACTCAGGGAAATTCCCATGACAGCTTTGGTGGAGCCAGGAGAATCCTGTGAGTCTCTCTTAACACACTGTCAAAAATACTCCACTAAAGGAGTCCTTTGCTGCAGCAGATGCGGGTTTCTGTTTTAGAACTGTTTAAATTTGGAATTACCATTTGTTCCATGGTGGTGGAAGATTTCGATGCATGTCTTTTCCTCTTATTAGCTGCATCTAGAAATCAAGAGACAATAAAGTCTGATAAATCTGTGAAAACTGACTTTTTTCTTTCAATCATTCCTCGTTACTGTTAATACACACTCAAAACTAAGGCTACACAAAAAATTTTAGGTGTCTCAAAGCATATGAATTACATGAAGTTTCCTTTGCTCCTAGAAAACCTCCAGAGCTCCAAATGGGAAGCAGTGTTACTAGTGAGCTTTTGTTATTTAAGCCGCAAAGCATTTTTTAGTGGCAAAGATCTCTGCAAACTCTGCTTCTTTCTCTCTGTCCCTCCCAGCAGTCCACACCAGCCTGTCTCCACCACAGCATCATTAACAGAAAAGGAGAGAAAGCTGGAGAAGAGCACAACCACCACTAAAACCTTAGGGTTTTAAACACAGGGGAGTGACACGGCTCTCTCCCTTATAGCTCTACATGCCTTGGATAGCACATAGTAAGCGTTAAACCTATTAGAAATCATCTTGGGAATGAGGAGTTACTGCTGGTACAGGAAGAGCTGTTAGAACAAGGTCTTTTTGGGCCCTGTGCTGTACATTTGTATTTTTTGTGGCCTGAAAGGAAATCATATCCAGCCAAAACAAAGCTGGGTGGCCTATTTGGAGCACTATGAAGTGCTGGCATAGGCACAAAGCACGGCTTGCTGTCTGTCAGGACACCTTTGATGAACACTAGGGTTTCCTCAACTCTTCCCGATACGTTTTACAGTGCAGTAGGAGTTGCTTTGGAAAGCAAGGGAACACAGTCCAAACAGCAGCCCAGCTTCTCCTGCTCCCCACAGACTGTACTCAGCTCTTCTATGTGCATCAGGCCTCTCTCCAGGAACATCCAACACTTCCAGCTGAGCAAAGGCTGGAGCCCACTTCCAAGTCCAAGCTGCCCTCCCATCCCTGCAGCACAGAGCAGCAAAACCTCTTGGTCCTTAAGGTACCCTGTCCTCTTTCCATCGCACGGCAGGAGCTTGACATTTTCATAAGGGAATGTAGAATGTACCTAGAACAAGGGGGATGTTTCTCAACTCAGTTTTCTCCAGACTACCATGGAAAACATGCCTGGAGAGCTGGTTAACTCAGAGACACTCCTGACTACTTCCAAATGCAGCAAGCACCAGGACCGTCAAGTTCAGCTGCATTCCTGCAGCAGAGGAAGCAATCCTTTAACACAGATTACATTACCCTCTTGCTACACGTAAAAAGCTCTTTGGGATCCTTCAGAACAAAAGGCCACATTTAGGAAGTACTGCAGTGAATGGAGAAGGTGCAGATGTGAATGTTCTAACATCGCTGCAGACAAAAATGCCAAGGTGAGCACTCTTGTAACAGCCTTCTCCTTGCTAGTTTGGACCTTCCTGCCATGAAGGGTTGGGTCCACTGTCAGTCCTGGGGGAGATCTGGAGGTGATCAAATATAAACATTTCCTAAATCAACAGAACTTATTGATTTCTGGGGCACACTTGGGTCTCAACCAACCACCTTCTGCAAGATCAGAAACCCACCACTCAATATAATGGAGCAATAACATTCAGTTTGTTCAAATGTGTTACTGACTGTAGTATGCACACTTTTAAAACAGATACAAATCAATGAAGCCATTAAAAGAAACTCACCGTAGTGATTGGGCCTGTTGCCTGGGTCATGTTTTGAGCAGAACACTCTGAAAGGTCAGTTCAATTTTAAGAGAAAAAGTATTAATGAATACATACGCAGAGTTACGCTGACTGATTTTAATGAATATTTGAGTATTTTCCCCTCTATCCATTCAATGTAAATTGAAAGACATTCTAGAAAGTAATCAGGATTTTTCCTCCAGCATTACCCACCTTGAAAACACCTGCAGTGAAGTCACACCCACACAAGTTTCTAGTGTTACTTCTGAAGCCTCAGCAGGCTCTGAATGTGGCAGCTCCAGATTAACACTTCTATCACCCCACTGTCTGGGGCCCTGCTCACTGCTCAAATCAGCTCAGATGCATTTAATGCCAGGTGGCATTGACACTGACACAGCATATCATCTGCAGTACTCTTCCTGAAGCAGTTCATTAAAATGAGATAAACACTGTCAGGACAAAATACTGAACTACTAATGTTACTTCTTCATAGCTACTGCCCTTCTGCCTCCCCTGTCCTGTACCAGCCAGGTCAGCTCCACAACTTGCTTAAATGCTGGTGCTGCAGTCACTGTCAAGTTATAACCCTGCACAACAAATATGCAGGATGGAAAGATTTCCTCCATTTTTAGGTGAGCAACATGAATCCCTTGGAAGAGGCAAAATGCAACAAGTGCAGTTTGGAAACACTCCTTACCTTCTGAATACAGTTATTTGTAGATAACATAACCAGCTTCTATTAATGCCTTTCTTACAGAAGGATCCCAAGTCACTTTTTGAACTGCATCACCTTGTCAAGAGCATAGCTGAGCTCATCTTTTCAATACAAACCTCCATTTGCCACAACTAATGCTCAAGTGTTAAGAAGCAATTTTTAAAGGGAACTGCACTTACGACACCATTTTCTAATCAGTAGCATTCTTTTACTTAAAAATAATATTGGAAATGCTGAAGAGTAGGCTGTTCCCTTGACAAGACAGCTTTTTCTTCTGCATGCAATTCATTTTGATGCACGAAGACTACTTGTGCGTGCTTAACAACTTAGTCAGAAAGCTACAGTACTGGAGGCACTTCATTTATAGAATCATAGAACAGCCTGGGTTGAAAAGAACCTCAATCATCATCTAGTTTCAACCCCCCTGCTATGTGCAGGGTCACCAACCACCAGACCAGGCTGCCCAGAGCCACATCCAGCC
>JAOWBP010068686.1:0-32031 GCA_028571105.1 Tragopan temminckii
GATGGGGCCCTGGGCAGCCTGGTCTAGTATTAAATGGGGAGGTTGGTGGCCCTGCATGTGACAGGGGGGTTGGAGATCCATGATCCTTGAGGTCCCTTCCAACCCTGGCCATTCTGTGATTCTGTGACAGGTAGCTTGGGAGGAATACAGAGAAGCTGTCTCCAGGGGTGGGGCATCCACCACCTCTCGGGCAACCTGCTCCAGTGCCCCACCAATGTTTTGATTCTAATTTCACACTTCATTCAAATATGCAATTTTAATCAAATTATTTTTGTCTTTTTTGTGTTAATAAGTCTTTCTGGTCATCAAGAAAATTACCAAATATAGCTCATACCAAACATAGTTCAGTTTTTCCACATGTGTATGTGAAGAGTAACACAGTAACTCATCTTAAAGGAATTAACATAATCAAGTCCTCTTTCTTCCCCTTTCCCCATCTTTACAAATGCCCTTCCTCTACTTCTGCCTCATGCAGCTCTGAGGGGGCCAGCTTCATCATTAACACACAACATTAGGAAGGTTGCAGATGGAAGCAAGAGACTGCAAAGCACCAACATGGTGTATAACATATGAGTACGTGTGTGGCCTCAAGAACCCCGCACACAGCTCAGCAGATGTCTTCACACTAAGGCCTAAGAAACACAGTCTGGTGTATTTTGTTTCCTTGGAGTGTAATACACATCTATGCAAAAACGATGGTTTTTGTTTATCAAATGTGGAAAGAACAGAGACACTCAAAAGCAGAACACATATGCTTGTAAATCCTTCAGGCATTAAATGGCCTACTGGGGGTGCAGCAGAAGCTTTTAAACTACGTTATTATTAAAATAATTTCATAGACCTATGTACCCACCCTAATGACTTTATCAAAAATCTCCCTGCAGCTGACAAGACATTCTTTTCTAGCATCTGGAGATTACATTACAATTTCCATGTTCTTTGGAAATGCAAGAAGCTCCTAAGTTCACAATGAAGATCTTGAAACTGGAAATAAATACAAACAGCAAATAAAAATAGCACTTTAAAAAAATTATTTTGAAGTCCATCTCACCAGAGCCTGAAAGCTTCTCTTATGTTCTCAGGCTAATGACTATTGCAAGCATTTAAGGCTTAGCTGTGAGGCTGGCTCAGACCTCTCTGAATTAGTACAGAGCTAGGATTTAGGAGATCTTGGCTCCTGGTATGACTAACCTATAAGCCACTGAGGAAATAAAAGTATTGTAATAGGGAAGAAGGTACTACTTGGAAAGGAAGACATCTAGCACATAATGAGGCAGAGCCAAAAGGAATAATCTTGGTCTGATGGATGAGTCCCCAGCAGCAGAAGTGATATCAGTATCTTGGTTCCAGTACACCAGACTGTGGTTCTCACCAGCTATAAACTGCTTTAGGATTCTTCAAGATAAAGAGAGTTCCCTGAACACCAGTTATCATTAATGTACCATGCAGATCTGTTTTCACAGCAGGATGCCTCACACCCACAGCAAGTACTGCTTGAAGCAGTGCTCAAACCACCTGCCAGAGCAATGCCATAGATCAGCCAAATGCCAGGGCTGAAAATGTTTCTACACCTTAAAGTTAGTTTCTTTTCAATTTAAATGGGACCCATCAGATTAGTTTTTGAAATCTATAGTAATGGTTTGAAGAGCACCTCAAAAGAAAGGAAGTCCTGGCCAGAAAACACTGGCACTTTGCACATTGTCCCCACATCTTAATTTGCAATGCCAGACAAAATAGCAAACCTTTATGAAAGCTAAAGATTTTTTTTACACAGGTAAGAGTCTCTTTTTGTAAAAAAGAAAACATATCCACTCTTCCTAGACTTACAACCTTAACTGTTCTGAAAAGTCTTCTCAGAACACCTCTCCCCATTTCATTAAGTGAAAGATTTAATCAGGCCAAGGTAGGAGGAGACCAAGGCACAGGAAAGCTCTTTACAAAGGAGATGGGTAAAATTTCATCCTTCCCATTAGCCATTTTGAAGTAGAAGGGAGTAGACTGGTTTTTACCTTTCCTTTGGTAATTTAATCATTTGCATTGGAGTGCCTTGGAGTTACCTCTTTTTTTCCTTCAGAAATAGCTCTGATTCAAGGATGTTTCCTTGGGGGAATCAAGAAAGAAATTTTTCCAGCTGGGCCTAGGCAGTCCCTCAGCTCATCCCATCTTCATCTCAGCACCACAAAGGCACAGCTAGAGCAATAGATTTCAAAGTGTAGCACTCCCATTAAAACAGTTCTCAGGAACACGTAGCCCAGCACAGCTTGTAGTCAGCATCTGGGAAGATACTAAAAAAAGTCCAGGAGTGCATCAGCCCCATCATCATGTTGGGAGACTGAGCAGGGTTCTACACTTAGTCCTGTCTGCATTACCACACTGGTGGAAGCTCAGGCACACTCTGTCCAGAAGCAACACAGAAAAGAGCTGGTACATCAATCTAATAAACTTGCAGCTTACATTACCTTCAGTTGCCTACATCTGGATCAATAGCTTACTGCTCAATCCATTTATAATGCATTGCTGGAAACTGCACTTACATTTTCTGTAGTTTGGAAAGGCAGCTACCTATACACAGCTTACCACTCAGTACTTTTCTCTACAGATTTCAAAACACTTTAAAAAGCAGAGACATTTATTGGAAGGAGAAACTGATTACAAGGTAGAGTTAATACACATCCACAGCCAACTACAGGCAGAGCATCCCAGAAGCCATGATTTCTCATCCATTTCTGAGACACTTGAATACCCTGCGTGTCCTTGGCCAGACCAAAAACTAACACAGCTTCTGTTTAATGAGTAGCAGACTCATTGTTAATCACCAAATGAATGTGATATACTTAATTTTTAAAATAACTTTAAAATCATAAAATAGAAATTAAATGAATGGATTACCTTGGTTTTAGATTATTCACTGAACTCATCACCTAGGATCATACCCATTGGTGAATTTACATAAAGTAGCACAGACAGCTATAAGAAATTAGGCACTATCAAGGCACCATGTGTGGGGGACATGGAGGAGCTGGGCCTGCTAGGACAAGACAGATCCCTTCCAGCCTAGACACACATTCCTTCAAGAAGGCAGGAGATGACTTTACCTCTCTGAGAGGCTGTGCCAGTTAGCAGAAGATTTATTTTCCAGTATAAACTCCACTGGTCTCCCCTGGATTCTGTACCCTGTTACCTTGCTCTCAGTCCATTGCTTCAGCACACCTTCAGAGAAAATTTCATGCTTCAGGGAGTATTAAGTGAACATTCAACAGCAGGGCCCTATTGTTCACCATCACAGTGATTAATCACAGAATGTAGCCAGGACACAAGCCCTGAGCAAGATCATCTAATTACCTTGTAAGTATTCATAAGTTGGCACTAGAACCAAATTTGCAAGCTGCTCCTGCAACCACAGCCACAGCTCCATCACCTAATCTTATAAAAGATCTGATTTCATTTCCATAGGCTTCCAGGGCTCAGATTCTCAATTTACCTCCAACTATATATACATTTACAACTATTTTTTCCTCATCCATTGCACAATTAACAAAAGTACAGAGTGGCATGGTGAGGATAGTATTTTACAGGTTTATAGTTAAAAAGATAATTGTGGTGGAAAGAGATAATCAAAAATGAAACACTCACCTATGTCCTAGGCTCACAGTAGAAAACTCCAAAAGGAAGGATCTCCAGAAAGAACCTTCTCCCATGGCAGTCAGCCCTTAAATGGGATCTAGGAGAGGTGCAGCCAGGCTCCATCCCTTTCGGTCACACAGCTGAATTGCCTTCACCTGTGCTCCCATGGCTGACTCAGTGCTTGCCTCAGGTGATTAATCAGAGGATCGGGCCGTGACTCAACAGTTCCCATACATCCATTTATTCAAAGCTGAAGCTAGGAACGCAAAGGTTATTTGCTTTCAAAACCCTCTCTACCTGGAAAGGCCTACAATGTCTCTGATGATGAATAGCACCCTGCTGGTATGCAAATTTGCTAAATGTAACCAAGGAAACAGAGCCCTTACTAATATCATACGCTTCTCAGAGCATTTGCTGGAAGCAGAATAGCATCTCTGGTACTGGCATGCTGTCACTCACCTCTGAGAATGCAATGTAAAAATAATTACTTACATATAATGAGGAATAAAATGAAAATATGTTGTACGTAAATATAGCCAGAAGATCCTCTCAATAAATGGACTGATTTGATCAGGAAGGCTAGTGGAGCAGAATAGCAGTTTTGATTTCCAGTGAAAAAGCAGTGTACATACCCAGAAAGTACAGCACTATTCAGGCTATCTTGGCACAACAGTGTTGGTAACAGGCACCTGACAATGTGAATGGGTTTATCATGATGTGGGCTGGACCATGCAGGAACAATCATAGTGCACTTGAGCAGTTAGTGCAAGCTTACAGCATGTCTTTTATGAGCATTGGCACTGTGTTTTAAAAAAATTAGAAAAAAGAGAAGAAAAAAGAAAAGGACCCTGAAGCTTTTAAACATGAAGTTGAGGGCCTGACTAGATTACTTGTGAGTTAACTAGGAGGCCTGAGGCTGCTCCGGTGTGCAAAGTCCCCCATGTTATACCAAGAGGAGTGCTTGCTGAAGGTGTTTCTGGGACATGAATTGGGAACATGATTTGTGGAGGAACTTCGAAAGAGATGAAGCTTAAGCCTGGGTGTGGGTGATGCTCGTGGACCCTACGGATGCAGCATACCTCTCCTGTGGTACTATTCCTCAGGTTCTACTTTGCCCACCCCAGCACCAGACTCAGGAGTCAGTAGTCCTCTTCCAGCTTAACTAACTCCGGCAAGTCAGATGAGCACAGAAAGGCAATGGGAGTGTACTGACCTGTGGGGAGAGAAGAATTCTTTCCTTCTGGGGAAATCTGTACAAACATTATGTAAGTGTGAGCTGATGAACACATCAAAACACAGTTCTTGCATGGCATCAGCACAGTGGGAAGGGGGCTGTGGTGGAGCCAGCAAACTTAGAGGAGGGAATCTGAGTCGTCTTTGCATTGCAGACTCCTGGGATGCGCCATAATTTAATTAGAAAAAAATGATAATTTGAAAAAATAATAATCATCAGGCAGGTGATCATGTGGTGGAACAGGCTGACCAGGGAAGTGGCTGAATCACCATAATCCCTGGAGGTGTTCAAGAAATGTTTAGATTGTACTGAGGGAGATGGTTTAGTGGGAAATATTGGTGATAGGTGAGCTGTTAGACTGGGTGATCTTGGAGGTCTTTTCCAACCTCGGTGAATCTATGATTACATGATCTTATTTTCTTCTCTCTACCCCAGCATTCATTTCCTATCCATCTGGTTTCTTTCTTAGATTTCAAGCCCAGGGCTTCACTGTGCTAATGCTAAACATGAATGATTGAAAGAAAAGTTTCAGACAGAAGAAAACTTGTAGCTTTTTCCCTCTTATTAAATAGACTGTAATATAAAGAATCTAAGAATATATATACGAACAGTTTATGAATAAGTGAAGGAACAAATGTATCACAGGATCATACTAGATAATGAATGGAAACATTTTAGCTTCTACAAGTGAATTGTAAAAATATTTGGCAGTCCAGTACATTTTGTGAAGAATGCAAAACCCGGACATCCACCCAAGGCTTCTGAACATTTATCTAAAGCATCCCAGAATGCTAATGGCAGGAAATGTCCAGGAAAAAAAAATGTCTTTGTATGGTTTCCAGTATTTTCTAACATCCTTTAGAGCAGCAGTGCCCAAAACATACCTGTGGTATTTTGGCAATTCCACTTTTACTGCCACAGATTCCACAAAGTGCCAACATGTGCAAAAATGTAAAATTAAACACCATTCCTAACCTCAAAAAAGCTTCATATTTGAATCATCTATGCTTCAGGGAAGGGTTCAAGTTAATTGGTATTTTCTGTGAAGTGTCTCATTTATCTTTACTTATGATTCCTCCACAGCTTTTGTAACAACTCCAGTGCACTTTGTACAAGCTGGACTTGTTGCACTGGTATTTTGCACTGTTTAGAGAAACATATTATGCTTTCTCAATTCCTTTTCTAAACAGGATATTATGCAGGACATTCTTATGTAGGTAGGTGACTTGTACTTTGGGATGACCAGCAGGTCCTTATCCCTAAAGCCTATAAAGCCTCTATACAAGCCTAGCAATAACAAAGACTCAAACGTCTAGTGATAGATATCAAACACTTCGGAATGTAGTGGATACTGAGTGGAATCCAGCACAGCCCTGACACTGATTGTGTGTAAGTTATATGTTTCTTTGATTTGTGAAGTCAATTTGGGTCCAAGTTACGACAAAAATCATCAGAGGACATCACAATGTTATCTAGTCTAAGAAAGGTTGGGTAAATACTGGATGCAGGTGGAAGTTCAATTGGAAACTCTCTTCCATGAGGAGGTATGGGAAAAGTACAAGAAAGGTGGCATATTAGCTAGAGAAAACATATTAGCTGTTTGAGATCCAGGTTGTTATGTGATAGTATAAGAAGCATAGTAGTAACCCAATTAACACTGACAACAAAATGAAGAATTCTGGATAAAAATGTACCTCCAATATTATTGTCACAATAAGGTAAAATAAAATAAAATAAAGTCAACCAATTTTCAAACAGTAGGCAGGCATACACTTCAGCAGGTTAAAGAAACAAAGAAGATTTAGTTAAGAAAATTATGGCAGATGTATATAACAATGTATGATACAGGCAAGTCTCCTATTTCTTTTTTCTCCTGATTTACCTTCAGCCAAGAACAAAATGTAACCAAAGAAATCTTAAAGGGCAAAACAATAAAATAAATACTGTTAATAAACAGTACTAAAAAGCAAATAATTTTGAATAATAATATTTTTCACATCTATAACATCTTTCCTTGACTAATTTCAGATCACACTAATGAATTAAGGCCTCAGATTTACACTTGATAAGACAGAATCAGAAGTAGGTGATATGGAAAGATCATAAAGAAAGTTTGTACTGTAGTTGAGAGAAGAACCTGTTTTATTTTCACAGCCTCTAGACAATTTAGAATTGAACTATATAGTTGTTAAAGGACATTGGTAAAATAATTTATATAGAACTTTTGTGTATGCAGTAAGATTTTTACATAAACTAATAATCAGAAGGTAAACTCAACATATGCTTTTGTGCTAGCGCATACATGATTTTAATTGCATGTGTATCATAGCAAGAGAGCTAGGAAATCCCCTAAGGAATCAGGCCCAAAAGGATGAATCCTATGGAATTAAGTACTTCATAATAATGCCCATAAATATAAGCTGTGTGACTCATTCACAAAAAAATAAAAATAACCACACATTGAATTATCAATAAATTTTCAGCATACAAAGACACTGTGGAAGAGCGAGACTGGAAAACAGGCAAAATATCTCAGTTGTTTCCTTTTTCCGAGATGCTAAAAGAAAAGATTGTTTTCTTGTGGAAGCAAAAATTATATTCTCTCTGGAAATAATTTAAGCTTTGGTGACACAACATATGTTTCAAGCCCAATTTAGTACCGGTACTGTCTTTACTGGTAAAGAAGCTACTAAGGAAGAAATTAAAGTGTGTAATTAATGTTACAACATTACATTAACACATAAATAATTTCTCCGGCAGGTCATACGATTCACATGCATATTTTATTAAACTGTAAGAAATAATTTTCTGTGTGACCCTGATCTTCCTGCATGCTTTGAAGTTTGAAAGCCAGCAGTATAGCCTATAAGTTTAAAGAAATTTAGAAAGAATTGTGAAGTTAAAAGGTACTTTTGATGTTTGTTCTTTCTCTTCTATCACAAGGGCATTCAATTCAGAAGTAGAAAACATTAATGCCTAAGAAATTTCCATGGCAATCATGCTCATTTAACTCTTTCTGATCACATAATATAAAAGGCTGGAGAGAGCTATTCATTGAGCAGAGGCACAAAGATAGCACTAGGAATTTCCTGTTTCAATATCCACCAAGTCTTCTCTCACTGTCCCTCCGCAAATTGCAAGGAGTTACCCCTTGCACTGAAAATAGGTGTCTTCAGCTGCCGAACAACATGGCAGCTTTTCACAGAATCACAGAATCACAGAATGGCCAGGGTTGGAAGGGACCACAAGGATCATAAATCTCCAACCCCCCTGCCACGTGCACGGCCACCGGCCTCGCCATTTAATCCTAGGCTAGGATTAGGGAGAACATCCCTTTGCCTCAGAAGTATTACTAGAGTCTCTGATCACAGAAGAGTGTCAGATTGCCAGGTACCCCAGGCTCCTTTGTCCAAACATCCCCACCATCCAAATGGTTGCATCCAGTGCACTGGGCTGCAGTGGACACATCTCTGTGGTGTAATGGTGACATGCAGTGGACAGGAAGAATTTTAATTTCTTTCATTCAAAGTAACTTGCAAGTTATGGGGCAAAGATGACTGGGCTATGAATATCTTGCCTTTATCTCACTATTCTCATCACTCAAGTTTCACAGGAGCTGAGTCTGTTTTCTGGCACATAACTGAGGGAAAAGTACAGTGCAATTAAGTGGTAATTGCTGAAGTTAATGGTAATTTCCCAAAAGAAAGACTTTCATTTTATAGCTGCTACGTCCATATACACTCACAACAAATCTGACCAGTACAACTAGTCTACCACAGAGTAAATACCTCAGGGCAAATATTTCCTCTTCTAGCATGGCAAAGCCAAAGCCTCAAAACTAACAATTGATTTGATTTTTTTTTTTTTTTTGGTAGTTATTCTTGGAAGTATTCTCAGTTTTGAGTTGAGAAGACAAATACAAGTAGTGAACATAAATGTTTCAAGGGAGGACTTCAGATAGCAAAAAGTTAGAAAAAATAATTTTAAATATCTTAGCAAAGATTATAAGCTCAGCTCTACCCCATCCCCTGAGCACAAGCATTTCAAACAGTCCCACCCACCTTGTACAGTTAAGTGCAATTCCCTTTAACATTGCAGAGTAAGAATTTATAGGGGTCATGGGTTATCCTTCTCAACACTGAACTCTATCTAGCACCTACAGAAAGCAAGAAACACACCCACAGGCACTGGAAATAATCCCTACATATATAGCATGAGATTGTGAAATGCACATTTAAATCAATTACTCATAATAATAATTTCATAAAGCAGATTTCTCAGAAGTATTGATTTAAATTCCTGCTGAACTGTTAAATGAAATTACCTGGCCACCAAAGATGAAGCTTCAAGTCTCCCAGTTGGTGCAACAGTCTCTGTTTGCCAGCTGTATTGTAATAACTGAAAAGTTAACATCTCTGACTTTATAATTATTTGAATTTTAATGAACGAGATGAATGAAATCTTTCTGCTTAGCTGCTTACACTGTGAACCAGCCTGCATTCCTGAAAGATAAGAAATAGATTATGCTTATTCAACAGCTTTCCTATGTGGAGACAGAGAGAGGAAAAGAAGCCAGGTTTCTTTGGAATTTAAACTCATTATTAAAAAAAAAAAAAAAAAGATAATGGTAATTACTGAATATGAGTTGTTGAATTAATTAATGACTTTGTGAACATATCCAAAATGAGAACATGGGTCTTTTACCATGTCAGGGACTGTGTGCTTTGTTAAAGGGTGGCCTGCCTGGATGTTCCAGCACATGCATGTATATATTCATCAGCACGTAATTCCCATGTAATCACACTGCTGCAAAAACACAGTTGAAAGAGCATGAAAGAACACATAATTTCTGCCAGCTTTCATTCTTTTCTCCTTGTTGCTGAAGCTTTTATCACCCTCACTGGTATCTACATTTCACAGAAAAAATACTAAACATATTTTAAGTTTCCCATTTCCCTCAGAATGAAAGGAATAGTGGTGTGTTGATGCAATTTGCCAATAACATTAGCAAAATAAATAGGAGATAAGTGAATTGTGAACTTGGCTCATTTCCAGCCTGTAATTTCATTGCTAGCATGGCAGACTTTCAATACAGAAGTATCAGATCTTATGCAAACAACGAAGTTGAAGGATAGGACTATCTCTAAGAATCTTTTTTGTACTGTATTTATAACAGATACAGATGTACCATATAAATACATACATGCAGACATATATGCAAAGACTCACTCCACTCACATCAACACTGTTCACCACGGAATTTTACAAGTCTATGTAGGGAATTAGCAGCTACTTAGGGATTTAACCACATTTTTATGCAACAATTGCAATCAGAGCTTAAATCAGGAGTTATTGATGAACTAGATGCATGTGCAGATGATCTATCCAACCTTCCTTTTCCTGCAGCAGGCTTTTTCATGTTAAACAACAGAAGCAATGTTTTAAACAATAGGAGATGTGTGTCGATACATTCATTTCCTTCAGACTAAGCACACCACCGTTTCTGGAGGATCAGTGGGTTTTTATGTTGCCTTTTTTCTCATCACATATTTTGCTTCCTGTGGAATTTTTAGCGTGGTAAACACTGCTGTAAAATGCCCTCATCCCCCCCAGAATTATAGAATAGTCTTGGAAGGGTAAAAAAGTCTCTGTCGCATACTTCTAAGTTAGAATATTTTGATTTTCTGTGTAATTTCGATTTCGCTGTGAATCAGAACCATCAATAATAAACAGAAAGCAGAACTGGAGTTTGCTGATATTATGGTCTGCCAGGATAGGGAGCTGTTTTTGCAAGTCTGAAGAATTTTATACCTCTCTGATAGCTTGTATACCATCTGAATCTTATTAAACTACTTGTGATGGATCTGGAGACTGGAGCCTGAGCCTTTATATACAGGCAACCATAATGCTAATAATAAAATACCCTTTAATGAACCACAGCTTCAAAAAGAAATAATATCAAACTTGAACATCTTCTTGGAAAGTATTTTACTCTCAGTGTTGATTAACAAAATAAACAAAGGGCCAGCAAACCCACCCTGGTCTGCTACTTTTGTTTCAGGATGTATTTTGGCTCCCTGACTTGTCTTTGATCTTCTATGTCCCAAAGATGGTTGCCACAGCCAGCTGCCAAGAGTAACATCCCAGTTTGGTATCTCGTAGACACAGTTGTAGGTTAGCATTAGGGCTACCTGGCAGCAATCATTGCATATACAATAAAATTATCAAAAACATGCAGATCAATGTTTGAGAGCACGCAGAGTTGCTAGGCAGTGGGTTACATGACAGCGTGACAGATTCAGCACTGTTCTTCCCCCAGCTGCAGAAAATGCTCAGCCATTCCTTAGTTAAGGCCACACTAAAACCATAATTACATCCCAACTTACTATCAGTGCAGGATTTTGATCTCAAAAGACACAGAATCATACAGATAGCAGTTGGGAAGACTCCAGAGATTTTGCAGCCTGTATCACATTTTCAAACCTGGATCAGCAATACCTCAGACATTTTTCAAAAAAATGCTCAATATTGAAAAGACCTAATGCAGAAAGAATGTACGTATAAATCTAGAGATCAGTCAGACACCATCTGACTAACACATCATTAAATAATCAACTTGATTTAAAATCTTGACATTTGCCTATCATAGTTTTGCCTCCTTCTGTTCATAGACCACTTATGAACAAAATAAGTTGTCTAAGACTCTTTACTCCCTGGAGGTTTCCATAATTCATATTCCGGTTGTACTTAAAAATGACAGGTAACAAATTTCCAGTCATTATTAATGACTCTATTATTGGCTCTGTCCAAGGAGGTGGTGGAGCCACCATCCTTGGGGATGTTCAAGAGCCGTGCACATGTGGCACTGAGGGATATAGTCAGTGGGCATGATGGGGATGGGTTGCCAGTTAGGCCAGGTGATCTTAGTAGTCTTTTCCAACTTTAATGATTCTATCTGAGCATAGAAGTTCAGATTTTTCTAGCTGACTGGAGTTTTAGGCATTAGGCATTGATATCAACAAGCTAGGAGGAACTTTTACTGAGATCTGGGGATAAATGGCCTCTGATTTTTTGGAGATTACATGAGATCTTGTCTGCGTATATCTGTGAAGGTGTGTATAAGTGTGTGCATGTGTGCACACATTCTATATACAGGCACACCCACATCTGTGGCTGTTGCTGGGCTGACACAGAGAGAATGTGATGGATTTCTATAGATGTAACTGTGGCAATCCTTAGCTTCAAGTAACATCCACGGGATTATATCAAATCAGCAAGGGAACCTGACTGCAGGGGCAACGTTCTGTGGCTTTTGGGGGCAACATTGTTCAAACCTCCATAGCGCCCCAAGGTGTGAGTGTCGGGGGAGCTGGCAGCAGCAGGAACCCACCAGGGACTTCAGGCAGTGTCTGTGCAGCCTCACATCCACACCTTCAGACAGCCTCATGCTGTCCCATGTGCAGAAGGAACTATGCATAATAGCTGGGGGTGAGGAAATAATTCTGACCCAGGAGCAGTAGGCTCCCAGCACGTCAGTGTTATAAATGGGCAGCTACGATGTTGTTTGAATTTCAAGTGGAAAAAGAATCATTTTGGTCTGACAATTTTCATGCCCATGAGCACTTTATTTTTAATGATTGTAAGCACCTGAAAATAAAGACTTTCAGTGTGCTCTCTCCTGTAGTTTATACTGCTTCCATAGCAAAATAATAATACAGACTTGGTTTTTAGTCATTGTTCAGTTTTGCTTTTGTGTGAAGTGCAGATACCCACTATTTTGCATGGGAATGACATTTTACATGGAAACATTATGTTCCTTCTGCACCTTCTAGACAGAACCAGAGGGGTTTACAGATACCTCGGCTGACTCTGTCTAGAAGGTGCGAACTAGAGGTGAGCTGTAATTTGGGTATACAAGCCCAAATACCACAGCTGGGGATGCACACTTTTAAGCCTTTACATTTAGACAAATCCTGATCAGAAGCAGTAAAAGCGCATGTGAGTTAGTGACAGGGACTGGTGAAAAACAAAACCCTAACACGGGAATCACTCTGCATGATAACAACATTCTGTAATCACAGCTTAATTGGAAGCCCAACTGGCAGACCTGGAGTTAGGATTTGGCTAGAATGCTGCAGCTTTGCAGTCTTTGCTTTATTTTCCAGACCAAGAGTGCATTTCTGTCAGTAAAGCAAGGAGACTATACTCAGCTGTGTGGCAGGATTACCTTATTGGGTAAGAAGGTGTCACTTCTGCGTAGTTATTTGTAGCAACGATTCATTTTCTCCACACTCTGCTGCACATTGTCCATCTAAACATCTCAGGAGACAACATCAATAAGTCAAGTTTTAGATAAACAACATTTCATTTCCAATGTGAATATTCAGTGACGTAAGGAGGTAGAAAGAAACATAGTGCCCACAAGACAGGTAACAGGGATGCTGCCTCTCGCCAGGATTTGCCTCACATTTTAAAGGCAGCTTGCAGAGAACTTCTGGCTATTCCTTCTCAGACACTTACACACAATTTAAAAAGTCCTAAACCATCATCTTCTACCAGAGGCTTTCATGACATTCTACTTTAGTATTTTGTACTTCATCGAGGAAGTGATGATTAAAATCCCTGCCTGCTACAGGCAGTATAGTCCTGATTTACATGGTATTTGTTCTGTTTAATATATATTTTTTCAAACCCGATCCTTTTTGAAATTCTGCTTCCTGTGCCAGCTTTACCTCTCAGCAAAGCCCCGGAGCGTTTACATACAGTGTGCCATGGTGCTGTGAGGCGGCACGGAGCTGCACAGAGCCCATTTGTGGGTGTTTCGGAATTAAGCGACCACCCACAGAACTGCAGGATGCTTTTGAACAAGAAAAAGCACCTCTCCCTGCTACATACCTTTACATTTGGATTTCCTGTGTAATTACAATTTCGCTGTGAATCAAAACCATCATCAGAAAACAGAAAGCAGACCTGGGGTTTTTGATCTGTTATGTTGTGCCAGGAACAAGAGCTCTTCTTGCATGTCTAAAGAGAGCTGTATCCCTGCAACTGCACATATGAATCTTGTTAAATTGCTCACGACCAAGTGGAGGACCAAAGCTGATTTTCATGCAGAGCCTCCAACATTAACAATAAGATGGTCTCTTTGGCAGCAAGCACGGTGGCTCTGCTGTGGTATCCAGAGGTGTGGCTATCAGCAAGGCTCTCCAAAAATCACCTTTACCATATGAACCAGCTGACCAAATTCTGCAAAAATTCACCAGGGACCACATCATCCTGGAGCCTTAATTTCTTGCTGTTAGCCTAAAAGCACCCAGTAAAAGTTTGTCTCAGCCATTTAGCATTTCAGCACATACACGTGAGTGCTCTGTCCTCATCCTGGAGCTTGATTATTTACTAAACCAGGGCAGGAATAATGCTTCCCGTGGCTTAGCTCCCTGCCTTCCACCTCCAGGCACTCTTCCTCCTCTTGATGCTCCACAAATGAGGTAAAGTCAGCCCTTCAACCCTACAGCATGTGTCTAATTCACCCCTATACTCCCTAATTCTCCCCTTGGGGAGTAAGGTATTTTCTCCCTCTCATTTTTGTGGATGTGGGTTCAGTTAGAACCCAGCTTCCCACAGTGCTTCTTAGTGATAGGAGAGTAATGCCAATTCACTGATTCTTAGTAAATAGCTGCCTTCTGACAATGTGCCAGGCATGTTTCCCTCCAAAAACCTCCAGCCGCCCAGATGTACAAATTTCACATGGGGAGGTCTCAACGGGCTCGGAAGGAAGAGATAAAGATGAAAGGCTCCCTGTTCTGATATCTTGCCCTTTCCTTTATGAAAAGGTGTGTCTGCAGGGAATCCAGCAGACCTTCCGTACAAAACATGCCATTACCTCTCTTCCATTCCATTCTGGGCAAGTCACTCCACATCTTTATCTTAAGATAATTATCCTTTCTTGTCCCAACTTCACAGCAGCATTACATTAACAGCACTGATGTTGCAACATCGGGGCAACCTTTCCACAAAGCTCCACCACTCCACCAGTTTAAAAGACCAAAAAAAATTTTAAAAATTAATTTAATTTAAAAATAAATAAATAAATAAATAAATAATCTTGTATTTAAGAGTAATGAAAGAGTGAGTAGAACAGTAGGGATCCAGCACTAAGCTTTGTATATGGTTCTCTGGTACTCTGAGACGTACCTAGGTTTATGAAATCCAGATTAATCAGTTCCTCTACTTGGGTGTGGATGGATGTTGAACAATTAAAACAAATATCTTTGCAAAAAGACATGTCAATAGATTGTGTTACAATACAGAATTAATAATAAATAATACCTTTTTTTTCTGGGAATCATTTCTGAATTCAGCAGATCACACTGAAGTGCCTTGAATGAATGGAAATTCCTCTTCATCCATTCGTGTAGATTACATCTGAAAATCTACTACTAGCACAGCATGTACTCTCACAGCTGCATTTCTTTGTTCTTTGTTACTCAACTGGAAATAAGTTACAGAAGTCTTGTATGAATTACCAAAAGCAGTTACTTCGTCAGTTTCACAGATGTTATTACACACACGGTGCATTTAGCAGCACTGAAGAATGCTGCCATACAGATGCTTTTCACTCACAAAACGGCACTTACCCTTTGCTGACATTGGGGCGTATCAGAGATATCCCATTTCCCTCAGACTTTGCAGTCTGAGGATGCCCAGCAAAGAAGCTAAATAGGTACCAATCATTCAGAGGTCTCTCCAACTTTTGAAAAAAAGCCCTCTCTATTTGGTGCTGAAAACTGCTTTACTTCTAGGAGTGAGTGGACCTCTGCTTATGAAGTAATAGAGACATTCTCAAACTCAGATTAAAATGGAATATTTGGTGTTGAAAATTAAACAGGAACACAGATACGAGCATGGTTTGGCCCAAGGCTTTTTTCAGGCATACCACTCAGTACTGAAACAGCAATAAACTGTAAGAAATGGAACATCTCAAATTATTTTTCACTACAAATACATTTATTATTCACCTGGAATCCTGACAATGGTGTTTCATTATCTCCTGGTAGTGTGATGTTTTTTTTCCTGAATTTTAAGAGTTTGAAGCATTTTACTTCTCTTCTAGTGCCTGTTATATACATATGCACATCAAAAAAATATTCATTACTTGAAAAAAAAGTGTGTGGTTGTAGGTGCCCCACAAATCAGAGATGCCAGAATTGCTTTGCCTCAAGTGACCCCTCCACTTTTTTGTGCTGTATCTTAATCCTCATTCACAACTCCAGCTGTGTAAGAAATGTCTTGCATTTCAAATCACACTTCTTGTTAACTGACCGAACCGTTGTTACTGCTACCTTCAGGGTTGCAAATGAGATCTTAAAAAGTCTTGTGAAAGACAGTAGGTGCATTTTAAATTATGCAAATCTTGTATACAATGAATTGTCTCTGATAAAGTGTTTTTAACCTCTTCTGAAACTGAAATAACTTCCAAATTCTTCTATGCAACAAAGGTTTATTCTTTTTATTTTTTGTTTGATGTTTGGTTTTCTCATTGATTATTTGAAAAAATACGTATAATCTGTAGATGATGGAGACACGAAAACGTATTCAGATAACACAGGAGTCAAAACTGAATGTACAATGAGAGCTGACCACATGCGCTTAGCTCAGCCAATGGTGCTTCTGCACTGCACATGGCTCTGAGCAGGATGAGTGTGCAACAAAGCCATGACACAGAAGGAGAGTTATGGATGGTATTTCAGCTTTTCCCAAGATCCTCCTTCCAGTATCATTAAAATTTTAAAGAATAAGATCTATTTGATAAGCTTGTTTTTGTCATTTACACTAGAATGGAAGGAATCAGATAATGCCAGATTATGCTTTTCCAAATTCATGTTTTGTAGATGCTGAAGATGTTTTTATCAGATATTTCCATAAACTCAGCATCAGCAGAATTTATTCTCCCTTGCTGAAATATTCTTAGCACGCTTTCGTTCAGACACTGCCCCAAGGGCACAGCAGTCTCTGTATCAGACTCCATACCAAGGTTTCAAATCCTTTTCTTGGCAACTGCATAAGAGAAAGATAAACACTACTGGATCAGACGTAGAACCTACTATACCTAATGTCCCACTTCTGCTGGCCAATACTAAAACTTTCAAATAAATGTTCAAAAATGGGACATTTTCAAAGCAAACCTCTCCTTTAAAGTCCACAGAAAACGGCTGGTCTACATTTCTGGACACAAGACATACAGCCTTCCAGGCTCAGCTGACTGATCAGCTGATGAACATGGCTGATGAACACCTTTATGTGAGATGTTCTTAGGATTCATAATATCAGTCTTCTATATTTGTGATAATTCTTTTTACTTCTGTAAATGTTTCCTTCTACTATTTTTCTACTGCTTAGTATTGGTTATACCCAGCAACAAATATTTCCATAGGTCATTTTCTAGTTACTGTAAAATACATTTTCTTAAGTTTCTGTTTTCTACATTTTTATTATATTCAATATCTCTGTCCTTGTATTTTTAGCACTCAATATAAATTCTCTTCATCATTTACTTAAGAGTATCTTTAGAAATAATTATTCAGTTTTTTACAGTAAAATTCTTTCTTACTACATAATTTACATTTTTCATCAGTTATTTATACTCTTTACATGGGACCTTCCCATGTTTCTAATAACTCTTTTTCACTAATATCTAAAATCATTTTATCCTTTGTCTACCTATATATCTCCTGATTTCTTTTTTAATTATAAACAAACACAACTCATCACAGGGGGACCTTTTTTAAAACACATAAACTTTAAATGATGCCCTACTGCAGACTCCAGAAGTTCTTCTGTTAGATGAGGATGCAGTGAATTTAGATCTCAGCCATATGCACAAGCTAAAAACATTCTTTTTAGTGTTTATGATCTTGCTGTTGGCCATATAGAGCTGTGCCATAATACTGCCAATTTAGTTGTGAGTTTTTTAAAGTCTTCCATAATCGTGCCAAATCAAGTAATTTTGTGCCGTATGAAAAGTGTATCAGCTTTCCATTCTCTTTTCCAAGTCACTGGAAAAATGGTTTTAATTTAGATGATCTCATTACAGATAAAATGGATAGGTTAGTAACTGTTTGTATTGGTGAAAATGGACAATGTTTCCTAACTTTCTTTCTAATTTCAGACAGTTCCTAAGATATAAAGAAATATCCTTCTCATGCTGTGATTAAATTTATTTTCCTAGCAACTTATGGGTGATCTCATCAAAAGACTGTGGAAGTGCATATAAAATACGTTCACCAGTTTTCTTTTATCCAACTCAGGAGATGTAGCACGTAATTACACGCAGAAAAGATGACTGACCTTACAGTACTCACGTTGAAAATGTATATTTTCATATTTTCTTAGTGATTTATAACAATTTATTGGGTGATTATTTGAGCTTTCTGCAATAAATTTGGTGATTTCACCAACTATTGTCTTATCAAGATCAGCAAAATATTTGCTACTGTCCATCTCTTCTGATTTTGATTTAAAAGTTGTAGTCTTTAAATTTCATTTTTATTTTCCTTTTCAAGTAGTAGTATTTGTAGATGTATCAGTATATTCCAGTTCAAATGATTTTTAAATAATCATTTGGGAAAGTTAAAATTAGGGACTATTCAGGCAAATTGGATATGCCCAAGTTTATGACTGGATGGAATGCCTCTTAGGGTGCTGGCAGAGCTGACAGGTGTCATAAAAGGGCAGAGTTTTTTTATCATCTTTGAGAGATCACGTGGATAACAGGATGTTCCCAAGAAAGCAAGGAGGAAGATTCAAGGAATGACGTGCAAGTCAGACTAACCTGAGTCTCTGTGAAATTATGGAGAAAATCTACAATGTTTCCAGGCACAAGAAGAACAGAAATGTGACTGAAGAACCAGCAAAAAAATTACCAAGGACAAATCATGCTTGACCAATCTAACTGTCTTCTATGATGAGCTAACTCTCAGCATGCAAAGGGAGATCAGTGTGTATTATTTACACTGAGTTTTTTCAGGACTTTAAAGAAGGTATTCCATGGTATCCCAGTATATAATTTGATTGAATTTACAGTGTGAGTGGAAAATTGGCAAGACTTAATGGACTCATAGGGTCATGCTTAGCAATTTGAAGTCCAGGCTGCCTGCAGTTGCTAAGGATGTTCTTCATGGATTGATTCTGGGAGCAGTACTGTTGAACTTCTTCGTTAATAACCTTGGAATTAGAGATGAACATACTCAGCAAGTTTGTGGCTAGTACCAAATTGGGGCAGTGACAGACATAATGGCAGAAAGGGCTGTCATTCAGAGGGTCCTTGACAGACTGGAGAAATGGACTGACAAGAACTTCATGAAGTTTAACAGACACAAAAGCAAACACCTGCTAGCACCTGAAGAGTGACAATTCAAAGAGTAATTACAGATTTAGGATTAGAAAGCAGCTTTGCAGGACATGATATGGTGTCTTTGTAGACACCAACTTGAATATGAGACACAAACCACACGAACAGCAAAGAAGACAAACTTACATTTGAAACTGTATTAGAAGGATTTGAGACAGCAGACCAAGGGAAAAGATCATTCTTCTGTGTTTAGCACTGCCGAAACCACATCTAGAACACTGCCCATTTTTGGTCTCCCCAGTACAAGAAAGACAATGGTAAATTGAACTGGAGTTTCACTCTTCCAAATGGAAGAAAAGATGAAATGGAAAAGAAAATTGCAGCAAGGAAAATTTTAGTTAAATATGATGTCGAGGGGGAAATAATCATGAACAGCTAGTAGCCCAAATATGTGGAACTTCCCTTCTTAGAGGTATTCAATACCAAACTAGACATGGTCCAGATGAACCTGCTCTACTTTCAGAATTGTACTCTGAGTTGAAGAGTAGGACCAAACATCCCATTTAAGGAAGATTATTTTATGATTTTCTTGTTCCAAATAAATTTTAATTTAATTGTTTTTGTTTTTGTTTTCTTTCATGGCTATGGAAATTGTAAGTTACGTTTGCACGCATCACCCTAATCTTAAACCCAATGGCTGCTACTGCCACCATCTGAAATCGTAACCCTAATCAACATGTCTTACAAACCTAAGAGAATGGTTCCCATATTATTTTTGTTGAAAAGGAGGGTAGTAAGAATTTGGATGCATTTATGGCAGTGCACGTACTTCCTGCCTTTGTGAGTTCCTGTTACTTTTTTTCCCCTGTCCAACTTGTTTGCACCGTTCTTGTTTTTCAGAACAAATGTTCTCTTTCACCACTTAAATCCCTTTCTATGGACTTCCATCTTCTGAAGCTCTCTGAATAACCAACATTACTATTTAATCATGGAGTCAAGTTTTTCTATAAACTTTCTTCTCTGTATAGGGAGAGATACATTTTCTGTTACCCTGATATATTCTGCTTTGAATATTTCAAGTCTATTTTGGAAATTTGTATTTATCTACTTTTCATTCTAGTCTATTTTTAATAATTTAATTTCTCTCCCATATTATCCTGCTACTTTTCAAAGTATGTCTAACATTTACATGGCATGAATCTGGTATTTTTCTTTTAATTTGATCTTCGTTTTGTGCAGAAATGTGCATATCCTAAAGTAAACCCTATTCCTAATTCACTGCTGTAAAAAACAATAGAAGTAATAGAAGTAATAAAATGGCATTCTAATTTCTGGTGTGTTTGTTTGTTTCCTTCAACATTCTTCTATCAGTAGCACTGAGCAAAAGAATATATTCACTCGCTTTGAACAACTGGACCTTAAATAAAGTTTCTTTGCCTCTGTTTCTTTCAGACCACATTGAAACTTCCATGTGATTCATGGCAGTTGCTCCTATCATTAATATCCATTTGCTGTTCAGAGTTAGATGCAGCCTTGTCACCTTGACCTTGGTGCAGCCATTCCCCCTGCTGGTAGAGCTAATTATGGTACTTCATTGCATTTTCCTTCCATGCCTCTGACAGCAAAGAGAAACAAATCCTTGTCCTGGGAAAGGGATGACTCTATGCTAGCATTTGCCAAGTTAACACACTGGATGGGCACAGACACAAACAAGCAATCACACCAATTCTTTGAATTAAATGATATCTGTCCTCCATCAGTTTCTCTCCATTTTTTCTTCATTCTATGTGTAGAACCACCATTGTTTTCTAAGAGTTCCCAGAAGATCAAGGCTGTAGTGTTTTTCAATACCCAATGTTGTGTGGTGTGTGACATGTATGACTCACTACAGCGCATTTACTGTAGATGGAACCTTCAACAGAAGGAAATTACTCCCTGTACTGAAGAAAGAGCAGCTGCTTTTGAACTCAGGTAACCTACAGGGTAGACAAAAAAAAATCAATTTCTCAAACCAGTCAGGAAGATCTTACTTTCGCTGTTTTCTTTTTGTCTTTATATTATGTGTGATTGTAAAACAATTCATTTAGGATTTCTCCTTTTTCAAACCTGAATATATGGATGTGTTGACCTAGCAAGACAATGAGCCTGTCTTATGAATCCTGCACGAATATAAAGCCCATTTATACTCATGTATCACTAATATGTATATATGTAAAATGTATACTTATATAACATTTATAAATAGCGTGTATGTTCATTAATAAAGATAGCTCAAAATTACATATTTCATATCCAAAATTGAATCTGTCCTAAATTTGGGAAGGGAGGGTCATACAGGGTTTAAGATGTAGTGTGTTTAAGGGAAAAGGCTTATCATGCATAAGGCTTATCAAATTCAGCTGTTGCAAATGACTTTTTTTTCTTCCAGTAATCTCCGTTCAAACAAATTTGGCAAACAATTTATCCTGACACAACTATTTGGAAAAATTGCCCTTTCATTTTCCTCTACTGACAGACTGTTCAGATTGTCTCAGAATACATTTGCTAAATATAACTGTTCAACAAATACAACTGAAGTACATTAACAGAAGATCTGACTTAATACTGAAATTGCTTCTAACTCTGCTTCAATTAAATTTGTTTCGCCCCAGACTAGGAGTATTTCATCTATCATTTTCAGTTATGAACCTCAAATGTCATTCCTTAAACAGGTTTGAATTTGTTTCACTCTTTATCCAAGAAAATGTGCATCACTTAGGAAACAGAGTTCTATGTAAATACATGAAATGGTCAAATATTTTTGTTCGCATCATTCGTTTAGCTTTACTGCTTAACAAAGAAGAGCAGAGGGTTTTTGCAACAAGATGAATACTCTCATTTCTTCTGTAGACTTCACCTCATACTTGGCATCACATCAGTGTTTTTTAAAAGAATGAAGATTACGGTAAAAATGTCTCCTCACTGGAGAAAAATGTTTTCTGAGAAAAATCCCAAAGAGGATAAGAAAGGTCATTTACTGCCTGTAAATATCCATAAAATATAAAACAAAATCTTTTTTTTTAGTTGGAGCATTAATAGCAGTTTTGAAAGAAAAACATGCATTTTCCACAAAGTATGTGCTTTAGTTCCCTGAGTGCAGTGTGGCAATGCAGAAACCCCGTGTTAGTTCTGACTGATGATGTTTGAACAGAGGAAAAGACATCATCTGTCAAAGTCAAATCTATCATGCCTTTCACTATATTTTATAGCTGGCTCTTATTCAACAGATAATGCAAAACATGCACAAAGAAATGCTTGGAGCCAACATCAGTACATATTTTCAAGAAACATTTTAGAACACTATTTTCAGTTACCCCACACCAATGACTGATTGCTCATTATTGCCTATGTGACTAATGATAAGCATGATGATTTGACACAAAATTTCACACTACTTACAGGTTGCATGGCTTGTTTTGTCACTCAGAAATATCCCCGCTTATTGTAACACTCACACAACAATTTATTTGCAGCACAGAATAGTGAACTTAAAAGCAGACATTCCAGGCAATTATTCTTTCTAGTGATAAGTCAAGGTTATTTTACTTGATCCAAAATAAAGAATTTCCTTGCTCAGGAATGATATATATGTGACCTGACCTAGAGCATTCCAAGCCAGACAGCTGAATGATGCAAAACAGACAATGGAGCCTATACATGTATTTGCATAGAACAAGCTACACTGGGACAAATATAATGAAAGCCAAAAATGTTTAAGATTTAGATTCCCATTCCTTAATTTTCTGCACTATTCTCCTCAGTTAATAACTCCTTCAGTGAAGTTTCCAAATGAGCAAATGGCATAAACTGCACTTAACTCCCATACATACTTATATATTTATTTTACTCACGTATTGTGTTGCAAATGCTCATATGGAAGGCAACTGATACTTGAATGCTTTTTAAGTATTAATTAAAGTGTCATATGCAAGATGTAGGTGACGATTCTTAGAGTTGGAGCTGGTAAAGTTCTATGGTGAAAGATCCTGTTCCTGCACTACTTTTTAATAAAAATGCAGACAAATTAGACAATAAGAGATTTAGAATGTATACTTTTTGAGGGATGATTAAAAGATTTTTGCTTTATTAGTCTAAGAAATATGAGACTACGAGGGGCAAGATGAGAACCATTCAAGAAGATAACTGCTCTTTGAGTGCAGGAGGGACAAGACCAGAACAAATCAGTTTATTTTGCTGTAAAGAAGATAAAAGTCAGACGAGATGAAAAACTTCCTAAATGACAAAAGTAGGCAATCACTGCAAGAGAACAAGCAGGGAGTTGACAGTACCTGCTTTCTAGAGGTTCCTTAAGGGTAAATTATATAAATACAAGTTATTCGGGTATGAAGCCTAAACATTTCAACTCTAACCAGCAGGCTGGAGAAGGCCGTGTCAGTCAATAGTGTTAACACTAACATTGTGCAATTCAGTACAGTCAGTGAGGAGAGAAAACTTGCAAGCACAAACACTAAAACTTCCAGTGCACTCCTTGGAAGTGTCCAGAAGGAGCATTAGTGTCAGCCCACCTCAGGTCAGCAAAACAAAAATGCCTGTGCCTGACCAGATCTGAAGCCCACCCACCACAACATCCTACCTTCAGCCACAGCCAGTCATGACAATCAAAAAGATATGTAAGAGCAGGACTAGTTGTCCATGTGCTGAGGGCACTAACAGGCCAACGATCCCTGCCCAAACACAAGGAGGTGCTGATGCCCCAGAATGATGCTGTCCCAGTTTCTCTGCTCATTTCCTGGGGCAGGAGTGGGACTGGCCCTGACTGTGGAGCTCTGCCCTACCTCTTAGGTAGGCTCCATAGCTCCCAGCTCCCTGGGAGCTCCTGGCTCATCTGACATCCCAACATAAGCATGAAATGGTGGCACTTCCCCAGAGCACTTCCTCAGCTTTCAAATATTTTGTGGCTCGAAGACTCTTCCTGAGCAGTCATGAAGTCATAGAGCTGGGAACAAAGAACAGAGGTTGTGCTTGGAGGGGATGAGACCTTTGGGAGGCAGCAGCTAAATGTTTGAAAGTTATGATTGATTACATGCTAAACATGAGGCCTCTGTACAATGCTGCATCCAAAGGGCTCTTTGAGCCCTGGATGTAGAAGAAGAACTAGGAGTGAGGAAATAGTGCTGCCTTTATGGGCAGCTCTAGCAAGATCTGTCCTGGAATATCAAGTTCATTTCTGGTATCTACATTAGAAAAAGGGTGTTGAAATTTTGAGATGTTACAACAAGAGGCCACAAATATAACTTAAGACTTTAAACAAACACCTTACTGAGAACATTTTAGAGAAGTTTATCTCTTTGCCTTGTCAAAGGGCAGATGCAGGAGTTACTTTACATTATTGTATAGGTATCTACCAGGTGTTGATAATGTACTCTTACGGGTAAAAAAAAAAAAAAAAAAAAAAAAAAAAAAAGGATCAAAGAACAATGGTTGAGATAAAACTCATTTTAAAAGCTCTAGGTGGTTCCTCTTTGGATAGAGTTGTCAACAAAAAAGGACTCTCTAGTTCTGAGTGCATGAAAATCAAAAAGGAATGCTTTCCTGTAAAATAAACACAAGCAGGAAAGAAACAGATACTGAAAGTCTAAGAAGTGAGTAATATTCTGTGTTTGAATGATGTACTCCTCAAAAATATTAATTGTTTGGCCTTCATTTGTGTATTTCTCAATAGAAAGCAGTCTCCTAATAATATTTTTCAATTCCTTTACTTATACTGCAACTGCAAAAAGAATCTTGATCAGATTTAAAGACAGGATGGAAAGAGCTAGTAAAGAAATAAGACAATATGGTAATTCTACCTGTTAAACATGTTTCTGTATCACAGTTACAACTAGTTCTCAAAAACAATTTTCCTGTATCTTTAGATCATATCGAACAATCAACTTTTCAGCTTAGCAAAAAGTAACAACAAGATATCCCATAGAGATATTGTAACTCTAAAGCTCTTCACCTTTGTGTAGGAGAAGTATCTCTACAGATACATTGCACAGGCATAGCTGATTATCTCTTCCACTCTGCCTGTGTTTCCCCTAATGTTGCTGAAGCCAGTCCAGATGGAGGGCCAGAGGCTCTTCACTTTTGGGGCTGGGCAACCCTTCTCTCTCTTTGATGTAAGTCTGTCATACTGTGATGAATGGAATGGCAACTTTCTCTGAAATAAGTCATTAGGAGATATATAGAGACTGCAGAAAAATTTCAGCCACACACTTCACTCATTAGTTGCGAGAAACTCGCCATTTCAACAGACAACTGGGAAAAATTGTTAGTTCCTGAATTTAATTTACATTCCCACAGTCATCTGTCTGCCAAGTGTACAGGACTAGGTAGCTTGTTAGGTGAATAGCATGGGCATACCGGGCAATATTTGGCAACCAAGAGATTTAGCAAGTGATCACTCTTGGAGCAAGGAGAATGATACAATCAAACACATGTGTGAGCCTGCAATCTGCAATAGTAGTAGACATGCTAAGTCTCCGCTTGAAATAACATCTATGACTTCTTGCTTTGGCCACAGATAATCTATGAATAAAGTATTCTCTCAGAGAAAATAATATTTTCAAAGGTGAGTCTTTTTTTCAAAAATCTCATAAACCGGAAATCATCTTTAGATGTATATTAACAATAGGCTGTACCTGTTTTTCCCAAATAAATCTCACTTGTGTTCTAGAAGCAGGATTTACCTGTGAAAACTGTTAGGTAAAGTAATGATGAAAGAGGCTCAGGATGAGTCTGAACTCAGAAGACTTGTGCAGTCTGAGGAAGGCTGATCCATTACCTGCCCTGGGTCAGCAGCCTGTATAGCACACTCCTCCACAGCATGGACAACATCACCCTCCACTCTGATCTTGACACAAAAAAGTGCACAGACACTTCTCTTCTTTCACGCTGGTATTCTGTGGAGGAAGAAAGATACTTCACACAGAGCAAAAATTTCCTTCTTCTACCCTGTGCATCCGTTCCAAACAGTGCTACCACACTATTTGTATCCTTAGGACTCCAAACTTTCCAGAATGTCCAATGCAATTGAAATGTGATAATAAGCATTCACATCATTTTTTTTTCTAAGCAGATGAGGTAATACTCCAGAGCACATGCAAACAAAAAGTTACACAGAGGAATAAACTGTATTTTTCCACAAGCCCCTTATGAACTGGACATAAAGTAGTGATTGAAAGGAAAATCCAATGCACAAAAAGCTTTCTTATGTGAGTGATCCTGCTGAGAAAACTATGCAATTTTCTTATTAAATTATAATATGTTATATTCTGCTCTGAGGAAAAGGTCAACGTTAATTTACATTAATATTATTTAATTAAAACATAATCCATACACGTTCAAATCATGAATTCATTTTCTGGATCTGCTGTGTATAGGTACCAAAGGTTGAATACTATTGAAGATATAGTAAGAAGTAGCAATATATAATGTGTCTGCATTTCCCAGCTGGTTTTTTTGGTTTTTTTTTTTTTGTTGTTTTTGTTTTTGTTTTTGATAAAATGCACATATGCACGGCTAATCTCAAGTGTTTTCATGACAGAAATGGACTAATTAGTGACATATTTCCAAAAACATTTGTGAAAACTTTACCCAAATTCTCTATGCATTGCTATTTCCGTAGAGAAGGAAATCATGCCCTCTCACTCTTGACAGAGACACAAAAGATTTCAAAACTGGTGCAGAGACTGTCTGGATGTGAAGAGTGAAAGTCTTGTCCAGGAAAGCAAAGGTTCATAAATGGTCTGTGATTCGGTAGACGTGCTAGGTACCAGCATACAAATGGAATGGTATTAGAAATTGAAACCTGTTAATTGAACAGGTTCGCAGGAAAAAAAGAAAAAAAAGAAAAAAGAAAAGAAAAGAAAAAAAAGAAAAGAAAAAAAAATCCTTACTGCAACTAGCATCCTTCTCTTTCTTTCTTGATGATCAACGTCTAAGTACAGCACATCTTGCATCTAAGAGTAACATGATTTTATTTTTCCCCATATAAAGCAAATTCTAAATATATATTGTCCATTGAACGAAAGAAGAGAGGAGAGGCAAAGAAAATAAAAGTATTCACAAGTTAAAAGTTAAGGTTTTAATTTTGTCAGGAATCCCACTAAAGTTAAATGTGAGTTATAAATAATTGGGAATCATGGAAAGTCTGCTGATCTTACTACTCTTTCAAAAATGTTCAGAGCAGTTGTGCAATTCTAAATAAAATGCATGTGTTCAGTGTATTAATGAAGATCACTTCTGAGGATCCAAATACAGCCATTAATTTCTGAGTTTTCCCCGTTATTATTTCAACCTAGAGGAGACTCTGGCAGTCATTTTCCAGTTACGTTTAAGCTTCAGTAAGAACTAGTCATGCAGTTATTTTTACTCCCTGATGAGTTTATTCGTACCAGCATTTCATGTAACATTTACTTGGCCAACATCACTTTTTCACTCCCTCACTCCCCTTTTTCCCAAAAGAGATTTTACTAAAATGAGTATAAAGGACCAGAATTGTACCTTTGCATATCATGGACCACCTTTCTTTCCTCTTCTTCCTACTGTTCACAAAGAGGGATATAAATAAATTTTGAAAATATCCAACCACAATGTTAGCAGATTCAGTGTGCCATGACAATTCTTAAAAGCACCACTTCACCCTCTAGTTCCTGAAGACCCATGACTGCTTGAGAGCTGTGGGTCATCCTCTCTCAAAATTTGAGAGATCACCCGTGAAGTGAACAGTTATGGAAATAAACCAAACAGTTCCAATTTCTAGCCAAGGGTTAAATCCTTTCCTGGTGTAACTCTATTACTTATTCCTATGCAAAAATTAGCACAGCAAATGTCTTGTATACTTTTTAAGAGTAATGCTCACTGTGAGCTGATAAGTTAAAAAACTCATTTTTAATTATAAAAATTAGTTGCTGTGGTGGTTGTTGCCAACGCAGCACAATTCCCAGTCCATACCTCACACATATATTAAAATCCTCAGCAATTTTTGAATTCAACATGATTTATGTCAATTTTGTTTTGGGTGGCAACAAATTACGACTTCACTCAGCAAGAAAACATTTCCTGCTGCTATCTCTTAAAGACTGCCTGCAGCGTTTAACTATCAACTGCTAGCATCACACAGACTGGAAGGTGACCAATGGAATGTGTGAGGAGAGATTAGAATGAATTTTTGACGTGTGTTTTCATTTCATAAACTCTAGTCTCTGCAGCCGCAAGTTTGTCATTTGTTATGTGTGGATTTTTTTTTTCTGAAGGCAGTTTTGTCTTATCTGATGTTGAAACTCTTCCATTACGCTTTGAACACTCAGGCATAAGAAAGAGAAACCGGTTGGAAATTTGTTCATGTCTACCTCTGTGCTTGACATTTCTCCACTGATAAGGTACAGCTAAATATTGACTTTTTAGTTAAGTTCAGATTAGCTGTCTGGTCCACAAGCACTGATTGTAAACCATTATCTTTTCCTCATTTACAGGCCCCAGTGCTTTAACACCAAAAAGACAGAAAGAGGGGGAAGAAAGGAAGAAAATATATAGAAAATGGAATGAAATGAAATAATGTGAAATTGGCTTTAAAGGTGTCATTAAATTTTGCTAAGGAAAAAAAAGGCTATTGCTGTTTACCTGTAAACCTTTTTCCATTCTAATAGTCATAATGTTCAACTCATTTTCGACCTATTCAAGCAGAATGCCAACTCAAGACTGCTACTGGGACACAGGATTGGGAGAGATTTAAAAGATTCTTCTATTTCTGTACAAAACCTGGCATTAAATAAGCTCTATCAAAGGTATTGTTCTGTAGGGGATAAGCAGTACTGCCATTCCCACTCCATTATCCCAGCTCACAATCTCAATCTAGGAGAATACTTTGAGTATGTCAAAATAAAAGTGGGTGAGATAACAGGATGCTGTAGCTATTTTAATTTTTGAACAGTCTTTGGCAAACTCCATCCCAAGAGACTGTAAATGAAACTGAAATATCATGGAGTAAAAGGCAAATTATGCTCATAGGCAAGAAATAAGCTAAGAGAAAGAAAACAAACAGGAGGAATGAATTGAAAATGTTCAGCTTGGCGAAAGTTGATCAGTAGGGAGCCTTGCAATTCTGCTCCAGATAGGTGGCACAGAGGGGATATGGCAGAGAGCTTGTTACTGCAGCTGCCTAGGGATGTCCTTTTGGATGTCACAGCCAGCTGGAAGTGATTAAGGCAGCCCACATGGCTCACGCACACATGGAATTGTTCAAAAGCAGCTATTGCACATTCACTTCACACCATTTAGTTAATCCCATCTAATTTCCAAGTGCAGACAAGTGTTTAACTTCACTGGGACTGAAGCTGGAGCAGCACTAGTGCCCTGACTGCACAGGTGAAATGCATGCTGCCCTCAGGAGGTGAAGGAGAGTGGCAAAGACAAAGATCTGGGTCATGGAAGCAGCAAGCATTAATGTTAACAAAACCTATGCCTATTCCTTCAACCAAGCCCAACCTAAGCTAATAGTGTCAGCTAATTACAGCACATGTGTAAGCTTTTATCACTGAACCCTGCTGGGCAGTGCAGAAAAAGAGTTAAGTCTGAAATTTAAGGTCTCAGTGTGATCTTAAATCAACAAAAGAGACTCTCCCAGTTGGTGAAAAGGAACTGCCCTCAGTGGGGTAGAATTGACTGATAGCTGGATGAAAACTAAATGGAAGAGAGCTTTTCTCTTTCTGCCTATCACAGCATCTGCTGCTCAGCACACATTGTAGATTTACCACCAATGATAAGCTGTCAGTGTCTTTTTGCTGTCAGTGATGCCAGTGGTGCCCAGTCTCAAGTCATGAATTCCAGGTGGTATTCTGCACTTCTCTTCAGCACTGGTCCTGGGTACACAGCAGAGATTTCAAATCTTGTGCCTGTTGATACATTGCAATGGTGACTGTTTACTTACATCAATTCAATTAAGTCAAATACATTAACTCTACTTGCAGTTTCAAATACTAAGACTCATCTAGAGGCATGATTTTCTCTTTTGAGTTTTGGTTCAGAGCAGTAAAGGAAAGGGACCTTAGGATTGCAGAATTACAAGCTTCATCACTCCATTTGGTAGAGCAGACTGCAGTGAGGCCACCAGGGTTTCAACCTTCAGCACAAGGAAATTGTACCATGGAAATATATAGCTTGGTGCAGCAAGTATTGTTTTAAATACATTGTGTGACACAACATGTAAACATGATGAAAATATGAAAACCAGGTGTGTGTGTTTGCATATTGCTTAAGGAGACAGTTCTTCAGATTTTCTTGATTGCTAACACACCACATCTTCCACGGAAAGAGCTTGCAGTATTTCAGTTTTAATGACTACCTTTTCTATTACTACAGCATGAGTGTCAGCAAAAATTCCCAAAACAAACTGCCTAAACTCCTTTCTCCACTTTAAAACCAAATGTTGCATCTATGCCAAGTTTCAGATTGATTCAGATTGATGCATATTTAAAAACTAAATTATAATTCCTCAGAAAGATATTCACAGCAGCAATGCTGATAGGCTTTTAGGTTACACCTTCAGCCCCAGAAATGAATGCTGTGATCTCATCGCATACCACAGGCCCAGCTGGGTTCGGGCTAAGTCAACCTGTGGGTGGGAAACCTCAGTGGAGTTTTAGGAAGTGGTATTAATGATTTAAAGCCTATTTACCCTGCAAATTCTGCTAAGGTTGCAGTACAGTTCATTACTTTCACAAAGCAGGAATAACATTTTAACATTGCTCCTGAGAATGGAATGCAGGAAAACTTAATCTAACTTGATCTTTCTGTGCAACTAGAAATAAGTAATTAGAAAAAACTGTGGACATTTTATGTGAATAGGAACCTTTAAAAGGATGTGTTGATGCTGAAAGAAACTCCTCATTTTGCTCTGACTACCCACATTCTGCAAAGCCTTTTGTAAGCAATTGATCCTCCCTGGTGCTATGTTCATGCTTGTGTATGGCTAGGAATTCTGAAGCCACACTGGTGACTTTCTAGAAAGCTTCTACAGATCTTCCCAGATGATGAACTGAGAGGGAGATTTGTGGAAAAACATGGTGGAATTAGTAGTAGGCAAGGGACTCGACCAACATCCTGCCTGGGAGATAACAAACTGAATGACTGTAGCATTCTTTTATCACTACCCGTGCTGGGTCAATAGCACTGAAATTACAGCATCACTAAAATCAGGTGAGCATACTTTGCATGTAGATAAGATTTAAAATCAAAGCAGAGTTCAAATTAACTCTGTACTAATCATCTGTCAAAGTCAAAAAGAGTAGATTCTTCAGTGCATAAAATCTAAGTAACTTGAAGAGAATGCACACGAAGAGAATAGCTTGAAGAGAATGCACACAAAAAAACCTGCAAAATAAACTTTATTAAAATTTGTCTGTAATATGGAGCTCTATTTAAAAAATCCACATCAGCATCACCAAAAAAATCTGTGTAGTAGATCATGTTCCGTGGTCCCTGTTTCATACACGCTGAACCTATTTTAGTGGAAAATGTATGTGTCTTGTGATGTTTCACATGGAATTGCATATAGCCATTACTGAACTTTGCAGCCATTTACTCAGATACCATCAACCATCTTCAAAACACAAGTATTTGGCATTCTGAGGTGCATTAAAAGGAGTGTGGTCAGCAGGTCACATGGGAGGTGATCCTCCCCCTCTACTCTGCCCTGGTAAGGACTCATCTGGAGTACTGTGTCCAGTTCTGGGCTCCCCAGTACAAAAAAGATAGGGATCTCTTAGAAAGAGTCCAGCGT
>JAOWBP010068799.1:0-31987 GCA_028571105.1 Tragopan temminckii
TTTTAAAGGAACCTTAATCTCACCTCTATATTGAAACTTCAAAAGTCAACCACGCAACTACAATTAAAAAGTCAGCCACACAACTACAATTAAAAAGTCAACCACTGATCATACTTACACCATATCTCTGTTAAGACCACAGCATACTTACGTAAGCCTCTAAACACAAGCTCACAAGTAACAATTTCTCTCAATCTCTCTTTCCCAAGAAGAAAAGAACAGAGGTCACAGGAACACACAAGCATACAAAAGTTAAATGAATTTTCAAGAAGAAAACGTTCTGCCTTGTAAGAAATCATATCCCAAAATGCTTCTTATTTTCTATTTGAGGAAATATTAAGAATAAAGTATGGTCAGTGGAGCATATATTTTGCTACAGTAGAGAAATTAAAAGCATGCAAGATCCCAGAATCTAACAGACCGGAAGTAAAAATCAGGGTAAAACTGTGTTTCTGAGATTTGTGCAATTCTTAGTTCCTCTTCCCATTTAGGAGTATTTCATCCCATGGCTTCTGAATTCTACGCAGTCTGTTGCGAACTGTGCAGTTACTGTTAGAGAAGATAACTGCCAGGTAAATGTCCATATGTGTGCACTCAGCTCACAGTAAACACAAGGCAATTCATGTTACAAGCATTAGCCCTCAATGAAAGAGGGCACAGTTTTAGTACTAGAAAAAGATTTCAAGTGCTAATAAATATTTAATCACAAAAAGTTGTGAGGCACAATCATAGGCAATTACTGAAGATCAGCTAAAATGCAGCAAATAATTACCCTCTAGTTTTTTTCAATTATTTTATTTTTATTTCTTTGAACATCTGATGTTGGTCAGTAGAATATGAGAACTCATAGCTAACAGGACATAACTCATGTCCACCTTTTATTTAGACATGTTAGAGAAAAGACTTTAGAAGGGATCTTGAGGAGAAAACTTATTTTCTAAATAGGTGCTTATAACTGTAAGGAGGTAAAAAAAAAAAAAAAAAAACGAAAAAAAAAAACCTCCTAGCTGGCCGATGTGGGCTGGTACAATGAATCACTCAGCAGCAGAAATAGGTGTCTTTGGGATGAAGGATGATACAAGGATGTACTTAAGCCATGAAAAGCTTAAAGGCAAAGACAAATAACTTTTGGCTAGAAAGAAGAGAATGATACATAAATACAGTATGATTTTACAAACCAGGAAAATGATTTTGCTGAATAGTCTAAATGATTAGATAACATTGCGCTTGCCAATAAAAAGGAATTTCAGCAATTACGATGCAAAAGATGAACGTTTTAACCATGGTAATGATTATGATAGGCCATACCTAATGAAGGTCACAAAAAAAGATTTGGACTTATATCAAACACAAACATTTAGAGAAAGACCAGAAGAGACGGACATTTCCACACCAGACTGTTCAGTCACCCTACTCATCTGAAGCAAATTAGGAAGATGACAATAGCAGGAGGAAATTAATAGCTCTGTTTTTACCAAGGATAATTTGATGGCTAGAAACCACAAGGAGACGTCAAAAGAAGACACAAGGATTTTGTTTGCAAAGGAAAAATAACTTGAACTATTCACAAATAGTGAGATCCTAAAATACACAAGCATTACGAATTGTTACTGGTTCAAGTGCTTGCCTACAAATTGTGCTATCCTTATCAATAAATAATGTTTTTCTACTCATTAAAAGCTAAAGCAAGACCCAAATGGATAAGTTTTACAGTATATAGCAAGAATATTTATTTGGTTTTCAAGCTTGTCTGGTGGGAAGAGTCACTTCAACTGAGGCTAGCAAAATAATTGTGGCTTCTCAAGTAACAGATCTACGTGTGTAGTATGTACAGATACCACATAAATATACCAGCACAACAAAAATAGACTGGAAAATTCATTAATTACTTCCACCTAGCCTGGGAGATGCAAAGGAAACTCTCCCCTCAAGAAGAAACTAGAACAGATCGGTGTCTGCTGCAGCAAGAGATGAGGCTCGCTATAAGACTTGCTTTTCACAAACTCTGGAGAGTTCTATCTTGATCTGTAGGAGACTAAACATAGATCGAGAAAGGTGAAAAAAGAAGAGTCTGGATCTCCCTCTCATAGAAGTCCCAAATGCTCCATCCAAAGCATTGCTGAAGGCTTGAAAAGAAGGAGGTAAGAAGAAAACTGCAGAATCTAGATAAGGAAGAAAGTCAAAGAATATCACAGTCACCTCCGTGGAGCAACTGACAATTCAAAGATGACAAGGACAAAATTGTGGGCTTAAACCGGAACTAGAGAAATTGAACTGGCTCACATCTTCAGGTGACAGAGAAACTATTTTTTCATCATTCTGCAAACTGCTGATATACATCGCTTAATTGCAGTGAAAAGCTGATAGACAATGACATAGACAATAGACATTAAAGAGGAAAGAAAACAGTAGATGAATATTTTAAACAATTGTCTGCAAGGCTAGGAATGATCCGACTGGCAAAAATTCTGAGCAAGCTCTTGAGACAGTATAAGTAATCAACTGTAAGTCACATTCCTGTATAACTTTACATGAGAAATTAGGAGTAAGCCACAGACATTTTAGCTTTTCGTTAGCAGTGAGGGAATGCAAGGACACTAGGAAGTGGGTGATTTACAGTTCCACTACACATAGCCATTCAATAGCAGTTCAGTCTCAGTTGAAATGTTCTGCTATTTTTGTCTTGAGATTCTCAAACTATTAATGCTAAATAAATTAACACCAAATTTATTTATCTTATGCTGTTTAACTGTATGTATCATTCCTCTAAGATAACAGAGGCTTGTAAAAAGTCTCTGCTGGTGGATCCATAATTGTTTGGCATACTGTGCTTTCATGATTTCCATTTCAATACAACACACAGGTGAAAAACCGGTAGCCAGGCACTCTAAGTACTGGTTTATTTCATCCTTTCCATTAAATGAACAACCATAAATACAATTAACTCACTAGAATCACTTCATGTAATAAAGTGTGATATCAAATCCCAGAGCTGTTTTGCCTTTAAATTATGGTAACGATAAATATGTATAACAATAGTTATAACTCAACTGGGACAGAGAAGAAGACAGAAAGTACTTTAAAGTATCATTAATCAGTGAAATGATGAATGTTCTGGTTTCATCACCTTTCAAAATGGCAGAAATCTAACAGTAGTTCACTTTGATTTAAATGTTGTTACCTAAACAAGTAACTGCACGTACTCTAAAAGACACCAGAACATCATTTATGCAGAATGTAAAGGCTGCTACTTGTGCTACGTGTGTGCCTTTCCCACAGCACTGCCATTGTCTTCCTTTATAACATCATTAGAGAGTAGTTCAATGTAAATACAATGTTTTTAAGTCAGAAAGCATTGATTTTTGCAATAATCTTTCTTTCAGGTAATTCTGGAAGAAACACGAATACATAACTAGAACAGATACTAACAAGCAGCTGAAAAAATAGTGACAGTACTTGTTCAGAATGTTATAAACAGCTGAGTGGCACGCATAATGCATGTTAAGCAGTCTGAGTGCAGTAGTTTGCTGACTTTTCTACTGGATTGTAAGATCACATTTACAAACTGTAATGCCCTATAAGGTTATTTTATTCCAATGATAACTAATCTAGCCATTTGCTAAAGCACCTGTATGAAAAGAAACTTTAAAGATACAGCTCAGAGTGTTTCAGTAAAAGGATGCCTCTCCACCCAAAACTGAGTCTTTCAAAACTTCCAAGTGTAACAACTACAAGGCAATCTGTTATAAAGGGCCAGTTCTTCTTTTAGGCTGAAATTATTGACTGATATTTACTGCATTTATACTAAACTCTGTATTAACATAAATGTATTCACAACTGCCTTGCTTCGTAATTATCACACATATTATAACTTTCATATTTTAAGATAATTAAGGGTAGTTTGAAAGTTATGAGTAAACATCTATACTAATCTATGGTAGTGCACAAAAATATATTCTTTTACAGTATGCTGTGAAAAACGAAATACAAATCTTTCTGCAAAGTATTTGCAGCTGTTCACACAAGGTATACAATTACATAATGTTTAAATAATGAGCTATCACGATTAGCCCACACAGACATGACAAGTAAAATGCTTTAATAATTTATTAATTTGATTTACATGTGCTTAAAATTATGTACATACTTTCCCTTCTGAAAATACTCCAGGGTCATAAAAAAGGGGACGGTATATGGTAAATTTTTCATCCTATTTTTGTTATAATTTCAGCCTCACTTCTTAAGAACAAACCGAGTTTGAGCACCTGAAAACCTAACAGCCATGAAGACAACATTTATACAGTATCGTCTTCATGCAGCATCACTGCTCAACAAGCAGTCAGTTTAACTGCAAAATGAAGACTGCTTCACCTGTGCAAAAGCAGAAGTGTCTGAATAGGGGAACAGAAAGGAGATTTCTGTAAGATTTTATTCCGAAGAATAAAACAGAAATGATGCATACTGCAAGCGGCTCTAGCCATGAAGAGCCCCTCTCAGGCCTCCTCTGCCATAAGCAATACTACCCAGCTTCTCTTCTAGTTCTGCCATCATTCCAAAGAAAATAGGGAAAAAAGCAACAAAAACCCTCCCCAGCTTTTTATTGCACAGCTTACCAGTAACCTACTGCTTTCCCACTGAAGGATGGAGCTAGTTAATTGAGCCTTCATTTTCCATGAACGTTTGAATGGATTACTTAGAACTTCAAGCAAGGGCACTTTCATTTTCTGATTAGACACAAAAGCTCTTTCTGTATAAATAATAAAATTATCTGATATAATATTTCTGATCTTATTAATAATAATGACTAATTCATAACTGATATAATACTATAAGAACTAGAATTATGCAAAAATTATAATCAATTCATCTGACAAATTGCAGTGAGTCTGCAGTACTATCAAACGTAAACAGTTTAAGATCTAGTTTTATTAAAAATCAGTTTTGACTTGCTATTTTCCAATTAATTTTGCACACAGTTTTCAAGAAATTCAAGCATAAATGCCAGAGTGCAAACTGCAACTTTTTGTAGCTACATTTTTTTAGTGCTTTCAATCTTTTTCTCACACTAAAATTGTATAGCAGCCAAAAAAAGAAAACTCTTTCATGGAAGTCCTGAAAACTATACCACAACTCTGATTTAAGGGAGCTCAACGAAATATAAATATAGTTCCAAGTACAGATTTTCTCAGTAATTTTTTTAGGTTATCAAGAAAACATCTAGAGTGTTGATCTGGTTATACTCATGTCAGACAAACTACATGTCACATTAACTACCTCCAGGAAGTTATTCCAAACACAAAATAAACTGTTTATGCCCCTTCTCAGATAGATAGCATGACAGATTGTTATTAGTTGAAGACAGATGAAATACATTAATTTGATTGCAAGCATGTGTTTACTTTCTCACTGTCATGTACACTCTGCTGCTGATGCTTCCCTATGAGGATGTAGTAACAAATCACATGTTATATTAGAAGACTTGCTAAGGGAGAATAATAATAGCTGGTGCTGCACTTTAATACTTAAAACACTATACTTAACATTTCCAGCTATAACAGGAAATCGCCGGTTCCAGAAAGCAGAAAAAAAAAGCTTAAAAACTCTTGTGATTTACACAAAGCATCTTAACACTTCCTCCTCTAAAAAACTAAAATTATCAACAAATATGTTTGTCAATTACTGAAGAAAAATATAACCTTATAAGTGTCAAATACATGTCCAGAGCTCTTGCAAAACCAAAACACAAATTTCCACAGAGACAAGATAAAGAATGTATGTTCAACATAGGGAAAATAAGGTGGACAATTTTCAAGTCTCCTCAGTGAAAAGCACAACAGCATCTTGCCCTTGAAGTGAGGTTTGCCTGTTTTCACATATACCTCCTATGGGCCTCCATTTATTTCTACAGAACCTATTTGGAATTCTCTTTCCTCTCAATGAAGAACAAAGACTAAAAACCTGTAATGAGCTTCTTAGCATAAGGGCAAATCACACAGTAAAATCAGGTCAACAATTCTAACATCTTTTCTAATTAGTAAGTAATAGGAAAGAATGCATTTAGCATTATAAGTTCTCTTAGATTTATGTTTAAAGTGGAAGCTCTTGTCTTTATATTAAGATTGCTACATAAAAATATGCTATATTAATTGAGACTTTAAAACACTGGTAAACAATAAAGGACAACAGCATTTTTTCTAAGGCTCAAAAAGGTTAATTGGATCAACATCTCCAAGATGTAGAACAGATTTCAGCACACTGAAACAATGGGACAGGATCTTCACCTAACAATAAGCATGTATAACGTTTAGTAGATGACAGGTCATTTTTAAAGAAGATATGTTAACCTTTGCAAATGCAAACAGCAGGCATCTTTTCATACCAAAGTAAAAATTTTTTTGAAGGAGAAGGGGAAGAAAAAAAAAAAATTACACACCCAAGTTTCTTTTCAAAGCTAAGATGATAGATGAATGATTTACACAGCTTGAAGGGACAGTTAAATAGAATAAAATAATATTTTTTTCTCAGCTAGACATTTCCCATTTCCATTTTTCAATAAATTCTTGGCAGAAATTTTTGCCACCATTTGACTGAACAGAGTAAGATTGCACTGATAGCCACTACGTGATCCCCTCTGTTAAGCACCTACGATCCTCATCCTTACCCCTAAAGTATATGCTTTTGAAAACAAGGAACATAGTGAAAAAAAGTATACTGTGAAACAAACAAACAAACAAAAAACAAATTAAGTTACCTTATAGTATTATCTTGCAATTAAAACATAATTATAACAACTCTTTTTTTGCTTTATTTTCCTTTCTTTATGAAAGGGCATCACTACAGCATAGAAAGCAAGAGAGGAGGAGGAGAGGTGTGTTTTGAAGTCATCTGCTTACCCTGCAACTCGAGTGACTACCTACCCTGAAGATACATCTGTACTGCAGACAGAACCATCACAAAGAGAGGAGACAATTAACTTTAAATGCATTAATCTGGGCACAAGGAGTGTAGATGTTGCAGCACAGACCGCTGTGCAGATTAACTTACCATGTATCTCTGTTTACTGTCTGCAGTATACATATCTATACAAACACGCCTTTAGGGTAAGTTTCACACTTCAAGTGGGAATGTGAATGAAAGATGAAATGCTTTTTCTGCACAGTGTTATGGAGTTTGATCAGCCTGGCGTGTGCAGATGAATGCCTTTCTCTCTCAAAAGCATCATCTCACAGGGCTTTAATGCTGTTTAATTTCACACCTTAGGTTAATCAGATTTTACCTTCTGCAAAGAAACGTGTGCTGAGATTATAAATTACTCCTGAAGTAAGACTGTTTGCTCACTATTGCTTTTTATCTAGCCAGTCAGATTCTGGCACAGCCCTTATCATTTATAAGTACTTTGCAATTACAGATAGTTTGCTGCCTAATTCTTTTCCGAGTAAATTAGGCAAACGCTATTCTTATTTTTACAAATGAAAAATGAAACATGAATGAAAAAATAAACATAAAGCCTTGCCTAAGATCACATGAAGTTTCACTGAAGCATTTTACTTCACAGAAGCAATTTTACTGCTTTATACACTAAATCGACTTTCATCTTCTTCAATGCTTGCGTTCAGGCTTCCTAACCCTTGTGCCAATGAAGACTGTAACAGCAATTAGGTTTTCTTCCTTTTTAAGTTAAAGCTGTTAATTTGGACTCAAATGTCTTTACAAATTGCTATTTCCTTAAGATGAGAGAGGAGCCATACCAGGAGAACACTTCCAACTGATTTTCCTTACCATATCAACCTGGTTATACAATCACTGGGCAGTCACAACGATCAGCATTGTACTCAAATGCAGCTGGGAACGACCTACTTACCAAATAAAGCTGAGAAAGCAAAACAAATCAACCTATAGTCAAACATACCACAGCTGAGGATGCCCAGCAACAACACTGGATGTGCAAGTCCCCTCTGGCCCACCCTGACACACTGGCACTAGACAATGAAATAGCAAATAGAGTTAGCAGTGATACAGTAATAGCATTATGGAGACCATGTCAGAGACGTGGCAATGCTGTTGATTAAGCACTGAAACTCAACTAAAACACAGATAAAAATATGTAATAATTATTTTGTATTTGTGAAACTCCAGCTGCAGCATTTCTTCTCACTTCTCACTTCCTTCTTAGGAAGTTTCTACAAGTAATAAATACATTTCATTTGTTTTGTACCAGCATCCTTCATAACAATAGTAACTAAGGGTAAACACTCAAAAATCAAGCTGCATTTTTCTAATTGCTAGTGTTTCAGCAATATTATGAAGAAAAGGTTATGCCATTTAGAATCTACATTTTCTTTCACAAACACTGCCCTTTACAGAACAACATACAGTAAGTACGTTATTTGTTCATAATCTTGTAAGAAAATGTTAACATTATGACAACTGCAATATGCATTTTTTAAATGTTCATATGAACTCTGAGCAAATTAATTTCATTGTGTTGTCTCAAGAAAGCATGTTGCTCTTCAGGTAACATTTTGGTAGTAGTTTCCAAACCTTCCTATACTGAACTTTAATAACTGACCCAAGCATTATGAAACAAAAGTTACTGGAAGAAAAATAATAACAGACCCTTCTTCCAATTCCAAGTGAAAATTTTTGATTCAGAATTACTGAAACAACATAAATAAATGCTTGTTTTGACAGAGCTGGATTTACTTGTGAGAAATTAATGGATTTCATTTTTTTTTCCCATAAACTACTTTCGTTTCTTGTAATATAAATATAAAAGCATTTTAAAAAATCTGATTTTTTCATTAGTTCAACAAGAGATGTTCTACGTCCTGGTTCAATTTAACAGTTTCATTAACTCAACAGAATGTAGAAAATATGTCACTGCACTATGATTACTGAAATTCAAATCTGAGTGATCTCTTTTTACATGTTCTTCAATATCTTAACTAAGACATGAAGTTGTAATGTAGCAAACATTCAGAAGATGGTGCTAGTCCAATATATCTGCAAGCCACAGATGGATCAGCCTCTCTTCATCTCTCAAATATTTTAACGAATTCTGATGTACCTACCACCTCATCACAGAATTTTTCCATGCCAGGAAAAGGTATAGTCACCTTTACTTAAATGCTAAGACCACTACCAAATCACTTCATCAGTCTAAAATTCAGAATATTTAGTGGATTGACAAACAAAAAATAAATTTCTTTGTAATTTCATAAATAGAGCATTTTAAGAAGACTCATACATTGCTTAAATCCCAGCTGCAGTCATTTTCATCTATCTTTTACAGGCAGCAACAAGAGCTTCTTGCCATAGCTTCAAAGCATACCAATGCCAGCACCAAAGCTCAAAAACTATTGCTACCCTAACTCATTCCTGGTTGTTCATTGCCACCTTCACGCCACAAGGCACTATTTGCTCTTCACCTGCTTAGGAGGCCATGCAGCTCATATGAGATTACAAAGCTCAGTAAGCTGATCCACGATAAAAATAGCTGTTTCCTTTTTGCTACATTCTTTTTAACCCAGCTCAAGCCACCAATCTGATTTCCCACAGGGCAAGAGTGGTAACTTCAAGCTGTAAACCAGCTTCATCACAAAACTGACCATTATGAAACTACAGCCTCTGGGAGCACCAGGGGGCTGAATCCCTGTCAGCATTCAGAAGGACAGGCAAATTAGAGTCAGTCTCACTACTGAATATGCATGTTCTTCTTATTAAGGAGATTAGATGCAGTTTATAATTATATGGTTGGGTTTTCTTGTATTACACTGAAGTGTCTGATTCGTTTGTAGTTGTGCCTATGCTTAAACGTGCTACAGCATCTTGTAAACTAGGTATAGTTGGACAAGTCATTTCTTCCAAAAGTAGGAAACTCTAACATACTACAACGCCAAGCAAAGAGCTTTATCCTTTATATAGCAGTTCCTGAAACAGTTATCTCTAAAGAATGCACAGCAACATATCTCAAAGTAGTATAATTCACAAAGCCATGGAAATGAGCCATAAAAGTCTTCTTGTTCCTATAAAAAGCATTTACCTAATAAATAATACCTCCTCCCAGGATCCACTCCAACATTCTCAATCTATGCACACCATTTCTACTGGAATACTTCTGTTGATTTCATATCAAACAGCCATGTTATAAAGCTGGCTCCCCTCTTAGGTGTGACACTTTCATCCGATGTTCTCAATTACCAGCTCCTAACACAGCCAGCCCAGGTCACTTCCAGGGCCCTTCCATGCCTGACTTCATTGCTGATTCTAGAAGATGCAATAATGGATTGGAGACACTTTGGGTTTCTCCTACAGACAGACCCCTTTGGGAGCTCTCCCACAACAAAAATTATAAGTGAACATGAAGTCATTCACCGGGATATAAAAACAAGCCTTAAATGTTCAAAGATCAGGCCAAGTCAGTATTATTGTTATTATAATAAAACTCCAGCATTAAGCAATTTCAGACATCACTTCAGTTCTTCTTCCAAACTTTTTCCAGTGTAGATGCAAGATTGGCACATATTTGAGTGAAATTACTCAGTTACTAGGCAATTTATTACTGCTTAACTGTTCCATGTGTATCAAATCCTCTTTGACAGCAGCCCAGCTTTTCTTCCATTTGGAAGCTTTTGTAAGTAATTATTACCAAGCCAAACAGTTTTCAACTGGCAGTTAAAAAATTAATAGTACAACTCAACTTTGTTGTAAATTAGATTTTATAAGAAAAAAGACTGCTTAGCAAAGAAATATAGCATACTTTGATTACAACAAAAGGAGAAAATAAGTTCACTATCAGTAATGATTTTATTAGCTATTTCTTAAACTGACCAAGAAATGAATTCAGATTATATTTCAACAATACGGCAGTTTCAAACCAAACAGTAGGACTGTACAAATCTTTCCCACTTGCCACCTCACATATTTTAATATCACTAATCAGTCAAACAGGTTAAAATAAATAATTTCTTTCAATATATCTCTCAATAAGAGATTCACCAGGATACATGAAATCTGTTCTCATCTCAAGTGGAACAAGCACATAATTTGTTTCTTCTTGACAAATTTATATCATGGCGTGAACTCCTTGGTCCAAAAGTTCATTAACATAACCAAAAACTAGAACTGATTGAGATATCAATGAAAGATATAAAAGCTGTTCTGTGATATCTGTATCTGCTTTTTCTCCATAAAACTAAAGACATCAATTAGTTGATAAACAAACAGAATACACTAATATTCTCATTTTACAGTACTAACCAGTTTCAGCTGAGCAAGTGGAACAAACTCATTAAGGTATCTACAAAGGACTGAAAGAAACTCTGTTCAACTCTTAAAAAACTATGTGATACATAAACAATCCAAAGATATAAGAAGAATACTCCTATTGTTACAGACCTAACAAATTAGCATCTACACCTTCAGAGCTGCTCTGGACACTTGGCTGTGCAGAGCAATCCAACTCCTTCAGACTCTTCTACTCCTCGGCAAAAAAAGAAAGGTTCAGTGGAAGACGATGGCCTGAAATTAGAAGAAGTAATCATTTCTTCAGCAGTTTAATTGCAAGTCAAATGGATGGTCCTGGTTTTCTCTCTGCTGCTGGCTGAGCACTTGCAAATCTTTTTTTGTGATAGCACAACCACAGTACAAAATAAATCCGTGAGTTCATTCAAATAAGGATTGTTTCCTTTGTTCCATTCAGTTGAAGTTGGATCAGTGAAGTACTACTTTTGGCAAAACCAAAACTGGGTTAGATCAATTGTGAAACCACTTTCTCAGAGTGTGAGTGTTGGGAGACACTGAGAGCACTTGAATTTGGACGCACGTATACACTTAACTTTTTTTTTTTTTTTTTAAACCAATAATTACTTGAATTTGAAAATATTAAGCAAGCAAGTTAAGGTTCAACTGAGACTTCTTTTTCCAAGCTGTTTTTTTTTTTTTTTTTTCTCCTAAAACCAAAGAGGATTTTAAGAGTTTCTACTTCATTCAATTTTTACTGAAGTTAGGGAAAAGCAATCAACTACATCTGACTTACAAGGGAATTTAGATGCTGAAAGTGGGTTTTTCCATATCATTTGGTTAATCACAACATCAAATCATTCTTTGCTTATACCCAATCTACTTATTATACTTATGAGCTCTCAAGGACAAACCACTTCCCTTGCTAGGTGTGAAAAGGAAAAGGAGAATATGAGTCAAGAAGTTAACATCTTGGAGTTAAGTAATCCCAAGATATTATCTATTAAAATTTTAGCATAGCCCTGATGATTTCTTAGTTTCTTTGTGACTTAACACACTTCTTCACTTTTAAAAGTAAGTTAAGAGAGCATGGGGGTTTGGCACACACAGTTCCTACAGCTTTGGCTTTAGCTAGTGGTTAGGCAGCCATGTCAAATCACAGCCACACTGAACTTTCGACCTGAATACTGAAGGCACAGCATAAGTCTAGAAACCCCAACATAAGAGCTAACAGCATAACAAAGCAACATACCTAGCCAGTTTAGTGACAGCACCGCTTAGCACAGGTCATAATCTGCTGAGGTTAAAAGAAAACACACTTTGATTTAAAAAAAAAAAAAAAAAAAAAAAAAAAAAACCACGCAGCTTTGAAGAGACTTCTGCTGCCCCAAGTAAAAGTCAAGAGATTTGATTAGAAAGCGTGGTTCAGACCTCTCACCTCAGTGGATCAGCACAAAGTCTGCTATGTTAGACTCACATTTTCTACACACACAGCCCAGGCCAGTTTAACAGTCAAAAAATCTGTTGGGTTTTTCAATCTGGATGAAAACGCTCTCACACCCAGGCACATGCTCTGTATGAGTACAAAGTACACAAGGACACAAGAAGCATGAGCTACAGGGACTTATTTTCTCCCTGCACTGTATTCTGGCAGCACTGGGCATGCCTGCTCAGACCAGCTGCCGTCCCATGTCTTGGAAGGTGCTGTATTGATGGCACTGATGGTTGGACTGGATGACCTTGGAGGTCTTTTCCAACCTTGGTGATTCTATGATCTCACTCAGGAGCAGGCCCTAAACAGGCCCTAAGAAAACTGCCCAATCTAATTCCAGAGATACACATACACCATTATCAGGCCACAGAGCATTTCACACTATGGACTCTCAACAACAGTAAAGACAAAATGTTTCTGAGGGAACTCTTTTTTGCCCTCTGAAAACTCTTTGCAGTACACTATAAGGACTGGACAAGGAGCATTCTAAGTCTCCCCTCTTTCTTTCAAATATTCAACATAAGTTCCCTGCATGTTTATGTCCAAAGGAGAATCAAATTTGATAACTCATAAAAGAAATTCTATTACTTTAGAATGCTGCAGTCATGCACAGGACTCTTAATACCTGTGAAACATAGTGCCAGTGAACGACTATCCTCTTATGCTTAGACTTGGAACTCTGGGAATTTCAGTGAGCAAGATTCCTCATTAGAATCAGATGGAGACAGAGGTACCTGCATGGTGGGTGGGCGCTGGTGGACATCAGCCCTTCCAATCTCTCTAATGAGCAATTTCCCCAGATTCAAAGAAAAATTTCATAAAAAGTTAAAGAGAAATGGCAAGTTGCCTCCTACTACCACCAACCTAACTGCTTGGGCTGCTGCTTCTATAAAACACTGGATTTTTTTTTTCCCCAAAGAAAATTATTGTTAAAACCATTTGGCCGAAAGTGAAGAACTATTGAAAGCTACAGTCAGACTGGCAGCTTGCTCTTAAAATTCCCCCCACCACTTTTATAAGTATCGTTTTGCTTGTGGCTTTTAACAGCTGTTCACACACTCCTAAGCTAGATGTGAACTTTTATTTTCCCAAAACTAAACGGGAAGCTTTAAACAGCATCTGATTTAATTTTTTTTTAATTAAAGCGGAGGTTAAAAGGACCATGGAAATGGATGATGCAGCTGTGCTGATGCTAGGGAAAAGAATTCCAGAACAAGAAGTGAGGTAGAGTAAACATACAAAGCAACTTTCACAAAACTAAGTGCATGCTGTACTTAGGAAATTTTATTAGCTAATGGCAAGTTAACCCTATGTTTCTTCAGAAATGTTGTCAAAAATTAAGTTACATTTCTCAAATACAATAGAATTTGGTCACCTGCTCTGTTCTTGCCTTGGAACAATTCTAAAATTAATTCCAGAACAAGTGAGTTCACAGGTTGCAATTTTATTCCCAAATACATCTTCTGTAACACTCTAGCCAGAACTAGGCTTACTAGCATTGCCATATATTTACTGGTTTGGTTTACCAATGATTTTGCCTTCCCCTGCATTTAGGTCTCTTCATAGAATAATTAAACCTTTTAAACCAGATTTGCAAATGTATTTGGATACGGAAAGATGCAAGCATGCCTGAGGGGACAATTTTAAGCACTGGAACAACTGCTGGACAACTAGGCAATGGTTAAACCATATTTGAAAATCCCATCAGACAGCTATCTACATTTTTGAGCACTGGCATAGTCATGAAAATTCTGCCCTTATAGCCTAATTACTTAATAAATAGCACCACATACATTTTTAAAGGAGAATAAAAATGTCAAATTTTATTTCTACATGTACATGTTAAATAAAAAAGCACACAATGACAATATAATAATTCTAGATATCATCACAGTATTTAAAGGGTCTTTCCTACTCAAACACTTATGAAAAGTATAAACATACATTTAAGGCAGAAAATTCATAGGATTATGAAGGAAATGCCACATTAATTCTCATGGATTTATATACCCTCCTGACTGTAGCAACTCCAGATGAAATCTTTTCCAGTGCAGTAGTACATATACTATATAAACCAGAAGACCTTAATAGTTCATCCATCAAGTTTACTCAGCCAGAGAAGCTGCTAGAATTTTTATAAGATGTCTACTATACTAAAGAAGTATGCATTGTAACTCATACTTCTCAAAACCAGGATACCATCACAAAGAACAAAAACCTAGTGTCCACATCTGGCCGTGTAAGAAGCACGTGCAGATGATCTGTGAATGAAAAACCAACACTATGAAGAGCACTTCCCTTGCACCAAGCACAAGGTGCAGAGAAAATGGAGAGAACAAAGAAGTGCAGAAGAGTGAGATATAATCCAGGCAGGACAGCAGCAGCAAGAAGAGGGAGGCAAGCAGAAAATGTTAGTGATGCAGTGATTTCTGTTCCCCTCCCTTGTCCACCCACGTACAAGAAATTCAAGGACGAGAAATAAAACAAATCACTTACAACAAATACAAAAATCTGAGCTAATCAGAACCAGGAATCAAGAAGGTTCTAATCAGGTCACAAAAAGCCACCACAAATTGGATCCCTGCTTAATGTTCCCCTGGGACATAACGTGATACTGTCTTTGATGATGCAAATCCCTAATTTCTATTGGGTTAGTTCCTTGCAGAAACCAAGACAATTTGAAAATGAAACCCAGGTCACTTGTGAAATATTTTATGCAGGTGCATATAAATTACATTTGTGCACTTAAACATACCAAACCTAACAAACAAAAGTTCACCACAGGGAAACGTAAATATAAAGCAAATAGATCATTTATGTCGCTGAACCTTCTGTGAATGAAGCCATGCTCCAAGAACTGTGATTAATATACTGTACACCATGACAGATAAAATGATTCATAGTGAACCAATTAACAAAACATGTTTCATATTAGACAGAGCAAAAAGAAAACTCAAGTTCCGTAAGTATGAAGTGGTTACATAAGCAACTTTATGTTTAGTTGACTAGTAGTGCTGCCCTCAGCCCAACAAATACACATAAATTAAATATTAAACCATCACTTAATAAAGAGGCAAAAGGAACTATCAATGACCAATAAAGATTTGGCAGAAATACGGCTCCTTAATATTTTTCAACTTAAAAAAAAAAAAAAAAAAAAAAGAAATATTGCCAAAGTTTCTGAGAAATGGATATGCCCAACACACAGAATCACGAGATGTGCCTACTCTGTAAGTGTTCAAAAGCAGATGGCACATAAACAGAAAATGCCTCATTCCCACACGGTATTTCTTCGTCCAAAGAATACCAGAACTACTCTTTTTCCTTCTGTAAACTGGAAGTGCTCTCCTCAGATTAAACAACTATAATAGCATATATGCAACCTAATATCAAAGGCTAATGTGGTGAAACTAATCAAGTTCAAATGGAAAGAAAGTAAGTGTAACCACTTTCATCAGCAAAGGAACATAATCCGTTTAGCACAAAAGAAGCGATTTTATTGCTCAGTGACTTCTTTACACCTTGATTTCCTAATATCTGGCTCTCTGCTGATGGTAGCAGTGCTTGGCATGCTAGCAGATTATGCACTGGGTGAGAATAAAACTGTCAACATTTCACGATGATCTATTTGAGTTCAGTCTAACTACCAGACATGAAGCAAGAATTAGAGAGCAAAATATTATCATCACCTCTGCTGCGTAGGTCAAACCTGAATATACAAAAGGGTTTATAGCTAAAATCTCTAAAATTAATCTTAGTCACACTCATATCAAAGGCAAAACAGCACAACTGACAGTAGAACCAGGCAGTCAGTTTTGGATGTACTGTTTTATATTTCCTACTCAAAACAGAACCCAAAATATCTTAAAGCTTATTGCCAGACAGCTGTCAGTAGGAGAAAAATGTATTCCATGGAAATATCACAATCAAAATATTATTAAAATATTCTTATATTATCATTTGTTTCAAAATTAAGAGATAATGAACATTAAAGTTATTTCTGGTGACTGCTTGTGTGCAAAGATATGAAATATATTACAGAAAAACAACTGATTTCTAAGTACATTTCCATTATAGAGAACTTTGTGACCACATAAAAGGTGTTTTGCTGTCCATCTTACTCTCTAGTGACTCACTTCCATTATTCACTGCCATGCTTTAAGTCTAAATACATGAAGAAAACTTTGGTGTTCATTCCTTGCTTCTGAAGCCAATAAGACTGCTTGGAACAAGCCAGGAGAACTGTGTACCATGGGACTGTGACATTGGTATAGTACTTACTCTTTCATGAATAGTAATTACTCTAGCAAGTGTGTAAAGCAGACAGACCCAGTTACATAAGGCCCAAAGCAAGTTTTATGAACTGCAGAAAAGCATGATTAGTATGGGGGGGAAACATGTTTCACACTTTTATTGTAAAGAACATTAGAATCTCACAGAAACTGCCAGAACAGATGTTCATAAATTGGGCCCTTAATCTACAGCACTTTCCAGGTTTTAAGCTATATCCACTGGTCTGTAGAACATATTCCTCTCTTTTTAATATAATTCTTCTGTTTAGTTTTTTTAATAAATAAGTTTATGACTTTAGTAGTGTTGCCAGCTGTTCAATTTTGATTTACTGTCAGCGTCTGCTTTAATATATAGTGGCTTTTGTGGCTTACCCATATAGATTACGTTTTAAGCTTCAAGATATCACTATAAAGCAGCTGGAAAAAGTACTGGCTGTGCTCAGAAACCAGCATTATTGCTGTAGTGATCAGCCACTTAAAGATGCAACACCAGTAACTATGCTCTAAAAATCTTTTTGATACACCATTCCCAATACAAAACTGCAGAAGTTACTTTGTAAGCCGAAGACCTCTTGATGCATATTCCTAATAAAGCCAGCCCAGGAAAATTAATAATTAACAATTTGGCAGCATATCAGCAAAGATTTCTACAATGATCATTCTTATTTCATTACATTGTTTACTTTAATTGTTATGTGTAGCTTAAGACAACTTCTTAAATGCTTCCACGTAAATAAACAAACAAAAAAACCCCTAAGTTCAAACATCACAAAATCCAGACATTGTCAGTAATGGCTCCTGGTAGTATCAGCAGTGCTACAGTTACTATAGCACAAAAAGAAGAGTAAAGAACACAATAAGTAATTTCTAGGAAAACAGAGAACTTTCCTACATCCTGAACTCCCACTGCATTCTGTAAAGTGTTTTCCTGATACAGATATTTTCTAGAAAATATCTATCTTTACAGCATTGTGAGTGAGTACTGCTCCTAAACTGTCAATACTGAGAATCATTTTTAAGCTCACAGAATTGCAATATAACCAGACTAGGCTTTTTTTTTTTCTTCCATTACCTGCAAACACCGGAGTTAATTCAAATAAAGTACCACAACAGTATTCTTAGAATTGACTGATGGATCAAAAGTGAAAACTTCTGCAACATCTGCAACACTCTGTAACTGAAAAAGTACAGAATCAGGCAGACCCGCTAGATTTTTCTTTTTTGTGTGTGTGATACATCATTTGTAGAAGACATAAAAGGAAAAAGAAAACCAAACCAACAGAAAACAAAACCAGCCTTTATACTGACAGTTTTCTACACGGACAGTAGAACATAAAATTTTAGAAACAACCTATTTAGCAGTCTGACCAACAGCTCCTGTGCCCTCCTCTCTCTGGATGTTGGTGATATGGCAGCAGAGGTTGAACCTCTCGACAATATTCCATTCCATATTGTTGCCGTGTGACAGATGGCAGTCTGACAAAATGGCATCTGACATGGAAGTGCATATGAAGCAAAGGAGTAGAACAGAATTTCTTCATTTGTAATAAAATGGCACCCATTGATATTCATCAACACTTGCTGAATGTTTATGGAAACCAAGCTGTGGATGTGAGCACAGCGAGGCGGGGGATGGTGCTTTTCAGCACTGGCAACAGTGGCCACCTCTGCTGGTACAGATCATTACCAGGGCGGCATGCAGGCTCCTGTTCATAACTGAACAAAATGCAGAGCTAATGGTGGTAACCACGTTGAGTGTTTTGTAGCTGAGAATTTGCTCTACCAAGTAGTGGTGAAGCGCTCTTTGTATCTGCTGTAGTTTCCATGGAAATAAACAGGAGGCGTTACTTTCAGAGCAACCTACATATATATGTGTGAAAAATGTATTTCAAAATATGAATTCTATCAGCACATTTTTTTCTAGTACAGTATTATTGCATAAGTAAACCTACTGGACAATATTTAATGCAAAAGACAGACCACGTGGTATCTGCAAGAAAAAAAAAAAAAAAGAGAAAGGAAAAGAAAGAAAGAAAAAAAAAAAAGAAGAGTAGTCCAAACCAGTATTACTGGTCTGGACTATGGGCTAGTCATGAAAACATCAGAGTAAACTTGGAGCAGCTCACAGGAAGTCACTAGGACTGCTCTAAAGTTTACATCTATATAACCAACTGTAACTTTTTACTTTCAGATTTGAGATTCCCCACGCTGAGAAATGCAGAAGGCAGAAAATGTGATGTGGCTCATTTTACACTGTTAAAAATTAAGCATTAGAAACACTAATCTGAATAAGATGGGATCAGACAGCAAATTATTTCTACAAAAGAGCAACAGAGCAAGAAGCTCCTGCGGTATTATCTTAACTTTAAAGACTGCAAGAACAACAACTTACCTAAAATATTTTCAGGGCATTGGTTCAGAACTGCATTTTTTCATGTGACAAACTGGTAGTAATCTTATTAATATCTGTTATCAGCATCTTCCATATTAGCATAGCCTATCCTTCACCCTCTGACCTGATCTGAATCATTTACTGGTTATTTCCAATGATTATTTTTTTTTTAATTATTTTTTATAATTCACTGGACCAAATAGGAAAAGCTTATGTTTTTCCTGCTGGTTTGGAACAAACTTCTCTTCTGCTTTACAGAGTAGTAAACATATTCAGTTACTGCATACATTTCAGTTCAAGCTGCAGCATACACATTAACACAGTACAACTGTTACTACATTTTACTAGTCTGATTCTAAAATTGTGAATCAGTTGAAAAAAGGTAAGTTTCATCTGTTTTAAACAGAAAAAAATGCCACAATAGCACTTGTCTCTTTTCCCTGCTTTGTCCAAAATCCTAGCACTAATGCCCTATTCACACTTGAACATCGGTTATCCTCTATCATCAACTTCCTTTAATAATAATATATGAGAATATATTTCCACGGTAGCTAATGGAGACATTCCTACAAATCAATGTGCTGCAGTGATACAGAAATAAAAGCTTATTTCACTGTAATGATGCTTCCAGACTTCCCTTAAGTCAGGTGGTTACTTGCAGTTAATGATCTGTGACATACCACACAAGTAGTCCTAAAAAGACTTATTATCCACTGCATGTGCAACAATATTTGCTTTATGGATGGCTAAATGAATGAAGACATTCAATGTAACTGTAAAAGTAAAATCAAAAGAAAACTTACAAGTAACATGTTTTCTTTGAGTAAAAGAGCTGTGAACATTTTCCATTAATACTTAACCTTTTGCTGGAGCAGTGCAACCACATATAATGCTGGAATCCATAAAGCCCAAGAGCTGTTCAGGGTTAACACTGATTAACTGCCTCCAATCAGAAGTTATAACTTTTAAAAATTTCAGAGAACTTCACTCCGTAAGTGAAATCAAATTGCATTTATATCATGTGGCAAAGGCAGAGATAGAACACTTGCAAAGAAAAGAAATTCTGTTTTGGCTTAAAAACAGGTTTATTGGGGTTTTCTGTGTGGTTTCTGTGTTGGTTTTTTGTTTGTTTGTTGTTTTCAATCCAGTAAAACAAATATTGAATTATTTAAAACCATGTATTTTATGCTGCACTGATTTCCATTTACATGATAATAAAAAAGAATAGCAAATTAACTTAAAGCAAGCTATAATCTAACAGCACAATATCTCCCATGACTCTCAGACTGTGCAGACATTCACACATTTTCTGTTTATAACTTTTTTCATTTACTAGACTCAGCTTTTGTCCACCATATGTCCACTGTAGATTAACTATTCCCCTAGGTACAATTAAGGGCTTTCCATTTGTTGTAAGAAGACCTAAGTATGAAGGACGCAGCCAGAAAAAACATTTCTACCTAAACCAAAAACAGAAGCACATTCAGCCTGGACTATGGTTTATGCAGCATCTTTTTTATTAGATGTGTGTCTGCATCACTAAATAAACTGCAGACAAGATCCATGGAAACAGCAAGAGATCTCTCAGCATTTCGTTTGTGTATTATTATAAAAATAGGATACATATACTGTTCTAACCTCTGTATTTAAACAGTTTATTTCTATTTCCATTTTCAATGACATCTTTAAAGATTCTTCTGAATTTAAGCATAACTGTTAGCAAATGAGAACATACTATTTACTGGTACTTCTATCACACTAGCATTTGAGTTCCAACCACACTAACAGCAATCTTTCTCAGGTCTTTGAAACTAGTCTCAGTTCTTCATTGGTCTTCACACACAAAAGTTATGTAAGCAAATATATATGTATGTATGTATGTGTATGTATGTATGTATGTAAAAAAAAAAAAAGAAGGGAAGAGCAGATTCAAGATTAAGTATGGGATAGAGAGGAAAGTTATCCACATTCACTGAAGTAAGAAAGCATAGCATAAGAACAGTGTACTAACTGGACTAGTTCATAACTACCCCCGCTTTCTTGTTATGATACCACACAATTAGAATGTTAAAATTGTTATTTTCAGCAAGCAGTTTACACAATATCTAATCTGCCCTGGTTTAAGTGAGTGAAAATTTGCTGAGCTTTGTACACCTGTTTCCATCAGCACTCTGTCTAACCATACAAATCTCAGATTTGGACAACTGGTATAAGAGCAGAATATCTTTATGAGTAAAACAAGTACATGTTATTTAGCCTCATCCCACGCTGTAGCAGAAAACTGAGCAAGTTCCCTATTAGCCTATCTCCTGAATGTCAGAAAGTCATCTCAAGACAAAAGGGGTAGAAGATGATGACAATGATCATTAACTATCTTTTGAGCAGTATAACAGAACAGATTTCTCCTTTTTTGTCTATGTGCCTCCATCCCTAAAGAGCCACCATCAAAATCACATACAGATGCTCCAGCAGCAACAGTCTTTTGTTTTAAACAGCTGGCTTAGCAGCTGCTATGACTTCCCACCTAAGTGATGACTTTGTGAAGGATTCTGAAAGAAGGGTACAATTAAAAGACGGGCTGATTTGTGACCAGGCGCAACAGACATACTTATCATAACAGATCTGAGCCAGAATGCAGTACATACATCCAGTTTCTTGTGACATATCCCATCAACCGCTTTCCCTTCTCACTCAATGGAACACATCTAAGTACTATGGAACAGCAATAAGCCTTCCACATACACTCCTTTTCCTTTTTTTCTATATGATTTTCTGTGAGCTTGGTAACAGAACCAACATTTACGGCACATGTATCATAATTTACTACCTTTGTCCACATGGCAGTAGAACAGCAATAGACTACTTTGGACTGATGGTAGCCAGCTCCACTACTATTACGTCAAGCATGATTTATGATTAGAACCTCCCAAGATAAATTCTTTCTCAGCGACAGAATTTTATCACTCTAAATCTTGTGTGCTTCCGGATTGCTCCCATCTTAAAGTAATATCTAACACATTCAGACACTGGGTTGGAAATATATTATTATGGTGAAAAAAAGATCATTCTCATCTGTAATTTCTTCATTCATTAAAGTTTCTAGATAAAAATAATTTTATAAATGCTAACTGACAATTTCATAAAAATTAACTGACCACTGAAAAAAAACCAAATATATGACTGTAATTTTCTCTTAATCTTACAAGTTTGTCAAGACAAACATTCTATACATATTTTAAAACAGGGTTGCATTCTACATTTATTCAAATGAGTTGGTAAATTGACCGTAGCACAGGACAAGGTTTTCATTTTAAGGGAGTTTCTACATGTAAGTAGTTTACCCTCCAATCCCATGAGTATGTGTGGGACCTGCTGTCAGGCATAGAGGAACTTCAGTTTAATCAGGTACAAGACTCTGAAGAACAGGGATCTTTGCATTTGCTATTCAACACTCGTCTTAATTAAAGGTGAAGAACCTAACAAGTGCAAGCCCACAGAAAACAACGGAAAACAGCTGAGGGAGCTTGGGAGGAACGAGAGTGAATGTGTAATTCTAAACTTTAGTATGTCAGAGTTTCATAAAGTGTATTAATGAATAAGTGTCCTGAGTACAAATGGTGAGACCAAATGGCTGAGGTAGTAAACAAGTCCAAACCTAGACTGGGTATGCCCTGTTACAAGTCACATTCTCATTAGTACAGAGTACTAAACACTCACAGGTATCAGGGCTGAAGAATGTTTCTTTCTGATTTCAGATAAGATGGGTAAAAAGATTTTACATTGTATGTAAATGCAAGTTAAAGGGTACACTAACACATAACCTTTAAACTTCACAATGTGACGGCATATCACTTCCTGTTCAGAGATATCACTCCAAGATCAATTAATCATGGCTAAAACGAACAAATGGTCAACATTCTTAATTAGTGTTGATGCATTCTCCTCTGTGCCCTCATCTGTCATGAAGACTGTTTAAAAATCTGAGTTATTAGTCTTTATTGAGGAGTGGATCTGGTTAATATCTCTAGGGATAGAAATAATTCATCCATCCACTATACACTGGTACCTGATAATTCCTAGCCCCTACATAAGCTACAGATAACCTAAGACCATCTAGGTAACTATAAATCAAAGTGAGTGTAGCTCCCATGCAACCTGGGTTAATTTCTGTTTACAATATATCCACTGAAAACGTTGGTAGGACACTTGAGGAGTCTGCTTATAGATTAGTGCAAAGGAAAATATATAAAGTAGTAGTCAAGGTAGACAGGAAAAAAATGCATCAGTCATACATAACACCATGAAACCTCTCTACTTCACACTAATAACCAGAAGATCCATTGTGAATTACTGAACTTCAAATTAATACTAATTGTAAACAAAGTTTTTAAGTGCAAAAAAATACACTTTATTCACTTAGTAACCACAGATCAATATGTAGTATACAATATAAAAATCAAAGTATTTTACAGAAGCACATGTTAAAAGTTACTGCATTGAAGCTCAAAAGTTAATCTTTAAAGTGAGGCTCAGACCTTCATTTCTGGTGCAAATTAAGTGGGATAAAGTGACACAGAAATAAGAACAGATTAAATATATTTTATAGCAAATAAAAATAAAATACAATCAAGTTACAAAGAAAGTAACATTTAAAACTCTAAAGCAACTGTAAATTTCAGGATTATGATCTCATGATTTATGATTAATACAAAAAAGAAATTTGACATTAAATTTTATAAATCTATTTGTCATTTACCAAATACACAAAATAGAGGATTAGAGGACAGAGGATTAACTGCCAACCAGACATAGCTCCATGAAGCAGATCTGGCAAGATTTGATTTTCGTAAGATCTGACTGAAATTAGCTTTCTACTCCCTCTGATAGAAACTGTTGATGAAAAAAATGGGAAGGAGTGAAATACATATTAAAAAAAAAAAAGCACCCAGGAGGAAGATAGTCACCTTAATAAAGTACAGCTTTCACAAAGGAGAACTGTATCTCTGAAGCTCATTTTCAGAATTGGGCAATGACAGTCCTTCATTTTAGCTAATATGGAAGAAAAAAAAAAAAAAAACAAGGGCTAGGTAAGGAGGTTTGGAGATCTGGAATTCAGATCTCAATTCACATTATTCTATGATTTTCAAATCAGGTTCTGATGGATGAGAGACTGCAGACCGAATAGAGCTTTGTATGTAGAAATTATCTTCCTGGTGTTCCATAAGTAAATCCTAGTTGCTTACTCTCACAGCAGGATTTTTCAATCACTGAGATTAATTATCATGCTTTCAGTGGACATACAGTAGCTTACTGTATTCATTCTTTTAATCTAATGCAATGGACAATAAAAATGGAAAAGTCAAAACTAGCACAGATCTATGTAAATCACAATTGAACATTTTCTGTGGCATAATACTAAAGAAATTCCAAACCAACTTAACGGAGTGACTACAAATTACTGTAACAAAATAAACAAATCATTAAGGTTTATAGCCAGTTTAACAGCTAGTACACAATTACACAGCATAAACTGCCGTACTTCAAGTAACCTCCTTTCAGTAACAAGATTATCCAAGAAAACTATTTCATCTGATAAAATTAGTGAACAGTTTTCTATATGTCACTGGGAAGGAAAAAAAATACTTCATTTTTTCTCCAAACTGTTTGTTTTGTTTTTTTTTTTTTTAAACTCTAGTTATTTACTCTTTTTTTTTCCCCCCCCTGAAGCACTACAACAGAAATCCCAGGTGTCTTCATCTCAAAATGGAAAAGCACTGTCTGAAATAAATAGGTAAGTAAGTTGCAAATGAAAGCTTAAGCCCAAGTTACGTATGCTCAGAAGAGCAGCACTAATTTGGGTAACTTTCAAAAAGGATGGTTTCAGCCAGGCTTCCAAATTTTTTAACTAGGTATCTAAACGCTGGCCCAACATTTCAAATACCATGCACTTATTTTCAATCATTCAATTTAGTAAAACCTTTTATCAGAAAGATACTTAAGTGACAGAAATAACCCCCATTCGTTAAAAGGGGGGAAAAAAGAAAAAAAGGAAGACCCAAGGAACTGCAGGCGAGTCAGATTCAACTCTGTGCCCAGGAAAATCACAGAGCAGATCCTCCTGGAAACTGTGCTAAGGCACATGGAAAACAAGGATGTGACAGGTGAATGCTCCTTGGGCACTTTACTGACAGAGCCTTGGCTCTGTACAACACTGCTTATAGCACCGACTATAAACATCAATGTGTTATCAACATTATTGTTCTCCTAGAACCAAAACATAGCATCATACCACTGTAAAAAAAAAAACAATTCTGACCCAGCTGAAACTAATAAAAGGTCAAATAATGTCTGACAAATTTGGTGGCCTTCTACAATTGGGTTTCAACAGGGCAGATAAGGGAAGAGCAACTGACATCAGCTATCTGGACTTATTCAAAGCATTTGACACTGTTCTGCAGGACACCCGAGTCCTGAAATTAGAGGTACGTGCATTGGAAGAATGGACTATACAGTAGATATGGAATTGGGTGGATGGGCACACTCAAAGAGTTGCTGTCAACAGCTTGATATCCAGATGGAGACTGGTGATAAGTGGTGCTTCTTAGGGGCACTATTTAGCATCTTTGTTGGCAAAATGGATTGAGCTCACTCTCAGCAGGTATGCAGATGACACCAAAGTTGTGTAGTGTGGTCAATGCACTGGAAGGAAGGGATGCCATCCATAGGGACCTTAATGTCTCAAGAGGTGGGCTTGGGTGAACCTCATGAATTTCAACAAGGCCAAGTGCGGGGTTCTGCACCCAGGTCAAGGCAATTCCAAGCACAAACACTGGTTAGACAGTGAATGGACTCAGAGTGTTGGTGCATGACAAGTTCAATATGAGTCAGCAGTAAGATCTCGCATCCCAGAAGGCCAACTACATTCTGGATTGCATCTAAGTCTGGAATCCTTAACATAAGAAGGGCACGGACCTGATAAAACAAGTCCAGAGGAAAGCTATAAAGATGATCAGAAGGCTGGAGCACCTCTCCCATCAAGCTGAAAGTGCTGCAGTTGTTCAGCCTGGAGATGAGAAGGCTCCAAGAGACCTTACTATAGTTTTCCAATACCTACAGGGGGTAGAAAAGCGGGAGAGGGATTCTATGTCGGGGAGCACACATAGGACAACGGCTTTAATCTAAAAGAGCACGGATTTAGATATTTGGAATAAATTCCTTATTCAGAGTGGTGAGGTACTGGAACAAGTTGCACAGAAAAGATTTGTATGTACCATCCCTGGAAGTGTTCAAGGCTAGACTGGATTCAGCTTTGGGCAACCTGATCTAGCAAATGGTGTTCCTGCCCATGGCAGAGGTTGATGAAACTTCCCTGGTAGCTTCATCCTTTTGTAATATGCAAGAATCAATGTTCTGTGTAATGCTTCTGTGTAATATTTATCTTCTTTCTGTACCCGTCCAGTGCCTGACTATAATAACCTCTCACAGTCAATTAAAGTATTGAAGTGAAAACCTTCCTAGACATTCTTCTATTATCAATGTCATAAAAGCAATGCACTTCTAAAAGTTTAATTTTTTATCATACTGAAATAAAATTAAAGCAAAGGAATTACTTCTGTAAAAAGCATCTCCCACACGCCTTGTTTTGAGTGACACCAAGGAGCTCAATGTGTGTAACAACAAGAAGCATCCTTAGGATCACATCAAAGCAACAATTTGCTTTCTTTCTTTATATACAACTTCTGATGGAAAGGGAAGTAGGTAGCAAGTACACTGTTCCTTCAGCTGCTGTTTTCTTAAATTGAAAACTCCTTCCCAAGTCTGCTTCCACCACTTCACTTTGTTTCTGCAACTATTTTATGCTGCTCTTTTCTTTATTAGAAGAACAGTGAGAGTGAGGATCAAGACCTCATATATGCTAATAAGGATGTTTCTAGATTTCTTCTTGGAAATGAAGGAATTTGGAATCTAACTTGGGAACTAAGTAGGTGATGGTTGCGTAAAGTTGTATACTGTGGTGGGCAGAAGAACATTATATCTTTCTTACACGATCAAAAAGAAGTTAAAAATAATAATAATTCCAAAGAACAACGGGTAATAAATAACCTTGTGCAAATAGCATGTAAAAGTCTAACGAACAACTTATAAACATCATGCCCAGTGTGCTTACTTTAATAGATACCAGTGCTTAATTTACCAGTCTCTTGATATACAGAATCATGAAATATACCTGTTATCAGATCCAGGAATGTTTCCCAGTTCTCCATTCTAGAAGTATGCCATGATTATATCCTGAAGCCCTATCAAATTCAAACATGGATGAGAGATCTCTCCACTCCTGCAAGCTGCTCTCCAAGAAAAGAAAACACAGGCAGAGAGATTGCAACATGTCCCTCAACCTAACTGCCCAGAACCTTGAGGTACACCCAAATATGTCATATGTACGCAATACTGCACAAGACAGTATTTGTTTCAATTTACTAATGATATATGCCTTGTGACTTTTCTTCACTGGAGAGCAATATCCAGAGTGTTCCAATTAATATTTAAATATGAATAACTTACTTTTATTTCCAACCAAGGCCACAAGTGGCTGCATTTCTGATTCTTCAGTCACTTTTTTAACCACATTATACCAGTCCTCTAAATTTTCAAAGCTCTGGCAGTTGGTAATATCATACACCAAAAGAATACCCTGAAGAAAAAATACATTTAAAACGTTACAAGTAGTAAAAATATTTTTAATATGGTAAAGTCTAATTTACTATTATAGTAAAATAGAAAATTAATCACATTTTATCTTCTAAGGAATTAAACAAGAATCAGGACAAGCTGATATAATAAATACACGTTATCACAGTATTTCTCCCATATTACAAGTTTTCCAAATTCAGACACTAGCTGATCTACAAAAGCAAAATAAAATGGCAATTCAGGAAGGTGCACAAATAGTTATACTAGAAATATGTCAAAATGCATGTGCATTATGAAAAAAAGGTATTTCTTACAGATCATAGAATCATATAGCAAGGTAAAAATCACACTGGACAGAGACTTATTTCTGCAAGCCTTAATTGTAGCTTAACTCTTCCCTCCTTGAAAAAAAAAAAACCAACAAACATGCTCAATTACATACTCCTACATACTGTCCAACTTACTGTCTCTGCCCTCCTTTGGGAAGAAAGACCAGCTGCCTCCCTTAACTGCTGTAGTAGACAAGCAAGATGCTTGGCAATCTTTCTGTCTTTCAAAGAAATACTAAAAATGTAGTCAGAAGTCAAGAAGAGGAGAGCATTTCATGTATTTCAGAGGCTGTGGACCAGACTGCCAGTAATAAATACTCAAAACAAGCATTGTTGAGTATCTTGTTCATAAAGAATAATGTTAGAATTGGATTCTACTGTGCTTGTAGAGTTCACATCTGGAAAAAATCCCTGCAACTGCACACTGTCCCTCACATTAAATATTCATTAATATTCTTAAAAAGAAAAAAAAATCCACACAAAACTAGTTGGTTCAACGGTTCACTGTCAACAGAAAAGATTTTCCAAGCACAGCTTTTCTGAGGTTTGTCTGGGCTCAGGCTTTGCTTAACTGTTTCATTAGTACTACACAAGACGACAAAATACAGTGCAAGCATTAATTTCAAAGACTATAACAAACTAGCAAAGACTGCAGTAGTATTTGAGTAAAGTTTAGATTATAAGATGAGAAACAATCCAAAAATAATAGGATGCAGTTCAATAGGTACCATGACAAGTTCAAAGGAAGCAATAATCAACAGCACAAGGATAGGAAACACCTGGCTTTCTAACAGGTTCTATAGAAAATGATCAAGGAGTTACAGTAGATCGTGGTTGAATCTTTTTTTTTGTAGCCACAAAAGCAATTATCATATTGGCATGAAACATTCCAGGTGAAGTACTGCATCCAGCTTTGGGCACAATGTCAAGAAAAGGGTAGGCTAGAAAATAAATTTAACAGCACCCAAAGTTTAGAAATCCTTACATCAGAAAAATTTTTAAAAACCTAGAATGTTTTAACAAACATTAGATCAATGGATAACAAGCATGACAACGAGGGTAAAAGTTTCAAGAGAAGATAGCATGAGTCCTTTTTATGTGCTTTCATACACAGTTTGCAGATGACACTTGAACTGGGAGGATTAAGCCGATATGCTTAAAGGCCTGGCTAGCATTCCATATGTAGGCAAGTTCAGGGAATGGGCAAACAAGAACCTTTCAACATTCAACAAGGAGCGAAGTCCCACAGCTGGGGAGCAATAGATAATACAGGCTGGGAACTGACTGGGCAGCTGAACTGGAAATGACCTTCAGGTCCTGGTAAACAGCAAGCCAAATCAGAGTCAGCAATGATCCCTGGGAGAAAGGATGGCAAGCAGGATTCTGAGCTACATTAGCAGGAGCATAGCCACATGAGCAAGAGATCTGATCATAACCAGTATTTGTCAGATCACATCTAGTTTTAAGCCCCACGAGACATTAATTAATATACCACAGTAATTTCAGCAGTGGTCCACCAAGACAATCAGAGGCTGGAGCACTTGTCCTGTAAATGAAAAGCTGAAGGAACCAGACTTGTTCAGTATGAAGAAACATCTGTGCAGCCTTCTCACATCCATCAGGAGGCTACTGAGGTAATAGATAGGTTCTTCACAGTAGCACATGGCAGGAATGTGAAACAATGGCTGTAAGTTTTAATGAGAGCTTCTGACTAGTTAAAGGAAAAGCTTGTTTCATGCAGGTATGGCTTCAGAGGAGGGCAACAGATCCTACTGACATTCCTTCAGTCCCCATTTCCTTTCTCTGCAAATGAGTAAGTGAACACAGCACACTTTTTGCAACAGCTGTCAAGTCTGCAGCATCTTCTGCACTGAAGAATTAAGCATTTAATGTTGACTAACTCTGTTTCTACTAATTCTTCACAAAATGCTACACTGTTACAGGTGCTCTTGCCCTATACCTTCAGAAGAAAGAGCATTCATGGTGGACTTACCACAAAAGACATTACTGAATGAAGTTTGGAACTAGAGCTCACCTGACTTTCCTTTATTTTGCCCCCTTCTCTGTGAAATAAAGCTCTGCCATGAAAGCATTTTTGTTTCTCAACCATTCTCTTTTTGAACCTTGTCAATACTTGTTATACTTGGCAAATACAACATCACAGACTCAGGGAAAAACGCAGTACACCATCCAAGTCATAAAGAATACTTCCTGCCTAGATTTCTGCCACAAAAGCACTCTCTAAGCAGCTTAATATGTTGTGAATAAGGACCAGGCATAATGCCACAGCTAAAATTTCTCATTTTTCCTTTTAGCTGAAGATAGAAACTCCATCATTGCTTTCACAAAAGAAATATATTTTCCACAATCTTACACTATCTACTCATTCTGTACTCTATCTACTGTAAAACCTGCTATTTCCCTATTATGCATGAGGAATTGAGGTGGAAAATTAACGCTGGCATTTTTTTTATAACTCAAATAAGTAGCACATTCCCTGCCATGAAAAAGGTTCAAAACATGGCATATTGTTCTCCATATGAACAGTATGTTAAATTCTCTCATCTGAAGCGATGGAGCAAATAGACCCTGCTTCCACAATTGCAGTTTAATAATAGAGGCATTTTGCTTATATGAGTGCAACACATATGAGTACTTTCTGTTTCAGAATTATAGGATATATTTTAAAAATAAGCTACTGGAAACTGAGAACATTGCAGAAATGATTTCCTGGTCTCTAGATAAAGTAGAGTCTGCAGTACTCTTTCTTCTGTTAACAAACCAATTTATAAGGTAGCGCATGCCAGCTCTTAAGGATACTTTAAACTAGATACGTGGATGGGAACAGCAATTACAGCTTAGAGATGGGAACATTTCTGAGATATTTACCATGCATACAGCAACAGTACTGTTATACAACAGAACTGCAATTACGGAAGTATTGTAACAATATTCAACCAGTCAATAAACTCATACCAGGCAATCAACACTTAAAATGATGTCAAGTTCATGTCAGAATTTGTCACAATAAAAGAAAGCAACAGAAAACAATAACTACAAAAATGGCTTTGCTCTTCAGGCTTCTCCTCAGCCACCCTCCTTCTACAATAGATTTCAGTATGATTTTTTTTCTTTTTTTTAAATACTTATGAAACATTAGAGCAAATTTTTAGTATGCTCCCTTAGAGTAAAACTTAATTTTAGCAGAGTAGCAATACCTTGCAAATCTGCAGAAATACTATTTCTAGAGGACAAAAAAGGTTTACAATGTACTCATGATTAACCACTGTTGTTTTCAATGATATTGAGGATATGGTTACTTGCATATATATGACTGAGTTGCCACAATATAATGAAATACAACTGTTTATCAGTCCAGCTGTGGTAACTGACTATCTGACCTCTCTTGGCCTCTCTCAATTCTGAGATAAACATGCTTTAATTGTTGCTGACAAAAAGCTGTTACTTAGCAACTTTCATTTATAAAGATCAAACTCTTCTCTCCAGCTTGTAGAACTCTTCTGACTCAACAGCAAAATTCAACTATCAC
>JAOWBP010068802.1:0-11159 GCA_028571105.1 Tragopan temminckii
GCTTCTTCCACTCAAGATCTTGAACTCCACCATCTCGTGGTCACTACAACCCAAGCTGCCCCCGACCTTTACTTCCTTGACTTTCTATTACAGAGTTTGATCATGTCATCTTGATACGGTGAAGTCAGAGCGAGAGTGTGTAATTCAAATACTTATGGTTTAAATGATCAAGGAAGCCATACAGGAAATTATAGTAATCCCTTTTCTTATTTGCAGAACAGGGATTTGCCGAACAGATTTGGTGGTGTCATTTAAAATTTGCAACATCTTCGTCATGTAATGACCTAAGACTGAAACTTCATAGCCTGAGTCTTCTTTCTCAGATGTCCTCCTTGGCAAAAGGATGTATTGTTGTCCCCGCAATATGACGAATCTTTAAATCCTACTCTGTCTGACCTGAGATGCTCATCTCCCAGCCCAAGCGTCTTCCTGGGCTGTACCAAATTCACTCACTGCTACCTGCTCTCTTGCATTTACAAATTACAGACAATATTCTAGTCAGGAAATGAAGAATCTGGAAGTCTTCACTGATAATACCAGGACCTCCTTTGCCAAATGTATTATTCCACTGAGAAGATGCTGTGATTTTCTTCTGAATTCTAGGGCAAATTGGGAGAGACTGGCTTGTGGCCTGAGAAGGAGGCTGGAATCACAAAGGACTGCACCACTATCATTCATTATATCATTTAACAGATGGGTGTAGGTACTGGCTCATGTTTTGTGGCAAAGCACCACGGGGAAATCTGCTACAACCTTGGATGATTACAGAGTGCCAGGCACTGCCTCGAAGACGTAATTGATATCCAACTTTTGTTTGCTTTGAGCTTCTTAGCCTTGTTCTTACTGCTCCTTGTTCAGTCGACTTGGAATATAAATTGGTTGCCTTCTTCTAGAACATTCTATCATTTTCTCATTCATATTTCTTTCAAGCTGAACAATCAGTCACACAGAACTTCTGCACTTCTGACCAATGCTACTGTGAGACACATCACTACTGAATTCTGCAGATCCAATTAGTTTACATGGATTTAAAAAAAAGACTTATCAAAATGAGAAAAAAATAATAATAAAGAAATGTCCAGTGCCACTAGTTACAAAGGGATGACACCAGGAAATCCATGAGATACAAATCACAGTCGTGCATCACTACACCTGGCTTACACCTGAACTCTTTCTGGACCTTCATCATTCCCAGCTGTCTGACAGTAGACTTTTGGTCTGTATCATCAATGCAGTTCTTGCATTTTTATGCCTTATTCTCTACCTTGCCAGATTTTTAAAAAAAGTCTTTTGGGGAGGAGATAAGGAGTACCAGTAAGTGTTGACAGTAGTACAGGTACTACTTCCTTTCCCATTCCCCATCCCCGCCCCTCATAAAAGAGGTGGTATCTCTTCTGCATGGATTACTAAAGAAGGGAGCAAGCATGGACTTGGTTCCTTTTGGCTGCTGCATGGGGGTGACAGGGTCCCCCCTCCCAGAGAGCCACTGGAGGCCTTGGGTCCTGGAGGCAGGGGCATCTCAGATGAAAGACAAGAAAGCTGTCCTACAAGTGCTTGAAGATGAATCCAGACCCTCCATGGTGGTACATAATGAACAGCAGTAGATTAATAAAATCAGTTAAGAGAGACCTGTTCCTTTGGAGCTGATGAAAAGATTGTCCCCACAGGGGTGTTCAGATAAAATAGCTGTCCAGAGGGACTGCAGAGTCTGTCCTTGAAGATATCTGAACTTAAAAGGAAGAGACTGGATGCTCCCAGACATCATTGTTTCCTTTGTGTGCCTTGATGTCATTTTCTGGCAGACGTCTTAGGAGGGCAAGAGTTTCTCCTTGGAAACCTGCCTGCAGGCTCCCATTCAGGGCCTAATAATTCTTACTACCAGTCGGGGGGGTTCGTCCTCCAAACAAGGGAACAAAAAGCCACAAATGCGGTGGCCAGTACTCATGCAATCAGTGGCATTCAGGCCACAAGTGTGGATCCAGCAGAGAATGGTGTGAGGCCTGGACATGTCCATAAGCCAGAGAAAAGTGTGTGGCCAAGACATGCCAATCATACAGAGAATGGCAAGGGGCTCAGGTACGCCCATTCACCTGAGGATGGAGAGCAGCCCATGGAGGTGGATCCACCACAAGATGAAGAAGGACTGATGGAAAACAGATCCACCTGTTACAGACATGACCTTGCACTACCCTCAGCGTGCCTTGTCTTTCTGCCGCAACATCAGGAACAGGATTGTATAAGAACCAGACCAACTCCCTGTCTGCATCAGTGTCTGCCCCCACCTTTGACTTCAAACAACAAGCAATTTATGCATCCCAAAGGCTCACATGTTGGATCACCAAGCAATAAGCAGTACTTTTGTTGACTGTTGGTGGTTTTGTAAGTCCTTTTTTCCCATCCCTCAGCCCTCATGAAGAAATGGCATCTCTTTTTCATAAAGCCCCAAGAGAGGGGAAAAGATCAGGTTAAGTATTAGAAAAACATTCATCTCTCAGAGGGTGGTCAGGCACTGAAACAGGCTCCTCAGGGCAGTGGTCACAGTCCCAAGCTGCCCAAGTTCAAGAAGTGTTTGGACAGTGCTCTCAGGATTTTAATTTTGGTTTGTCCTGTGTGGGGCCTGAAGTTAGACTTGATGGTCCTTGTGGATACCTTCCAACTCAGGATATCCTATGATTCTTAGAGATGCATTTTCCAAAAATACACATTTTTCATTCCACTCCTATCATGTCTGTCCTATACAGTTGAGGTCAGAGTCTTTCAGGTATGATTACAGTTACACCTAGTGTGTTTCATCTTTGTGGATGACACAAAGCTTGTAACAGTCCATCTTCTCAAATAAATATGAGAATATAACCTCATCAGATATGGCAGAATACGACAAGGAAGATGAGATCTGGGAGTATATGTGTAGCATGTAATAGAGCCCTAGGTACTATATATATACAGATAACTTCTCTTATTTTGTGTTCTGTTCATATATACATATTTTACTTTTAGTGGCTATAGTAGTGACTTTCCTTGAGATTGGTATTTAGTATCCAATTAACAAAAGACTGAAGTGCAGCTCTGTCAAAAACATCCTCTAGTTCTGATGTGTCTACAATGAAAGGCTGTTTGGTAAAATATGTATTGATTTCCTTGGAGCAAATGTGCAATTGTCTGAAATGATAATTCTTTGTGAGGATGTTACTGGGAAACTGCTTGATTCCGTGTCTGAGGTATAGGTTCAATACCATCTATCTTATAGTAAGGCTGGGAACAGCCAAGACTTGAAGTTGTAATGCATTGACCCTTCATTCTCTCAGCGATTGCTGCAAACAGATTGCTGGAGGTCTGATAGGTTTAGCTCGTTGTAGGTTAAAGATCAATGTTCAATGAACATATAAGGCTGGGAGACTAGCTTCTCTCTTTTTCCCATTAATTTTGAAAAAGGGCTGTCTGCAGGTGAATTGTCTGGCTTATGTGAGAATCCATAACCAGCTGGAGCAGAATTTCAGATGTAGCTAAGAGACACTTCAATAATATGAAGAAGGTATGTCATAAAGGCAACTTTCTCTCCAATCTGCATCAGTGTGGAATAAAAAGAGCTTTGCATAAACATAATTTGCAAATCACTTTTCAGTGGGCTCAGTGAGAGAAGAATTGAAAATGGGTATTTTTGAGGAACTTACACTCTTAAGAATCACAGAGGGAAGAGAAGACTTTTAACACAGACAGAGGGAAGGGAGAACTCCTTTGGTAGATTTTTAAGGCACCCTAGACCCATCTGAACTTTTTATCATTTAATTCTAACAGCAAACATTAATAATTCTATCTGCTGCTTTTCTCACTGCCAGTGCTGTCCACAGATCCACTGGGGCGCAGAGGTTTGTAGAACTGTGTTGTGCAACACTTTTTTTCTGTTGTGTTGTACAGTCATCCCACTAGACAGCTAGCAGCTGCATATTTCATCTACAAAAAGCCTAAAAAACCATAGCTGTAAGTGAAAACATTCACTTATCTCTGAATTGTATGAATTTAACTGATTTCTGTCTCCTGTCTTGCAGCTGTGATTCACCTTTCCAACTTCATAGGTATTCTTTATTATTTTGATGCACAGTAGCCATCTTGCTTATTTCAGTCCTCTAGAAAGTTAAAAACTTCACCTTCCACTCTCTTCTGAAACAATTGTTTCAGATCCTGTATGTGTCCCCTTTTTGTATCTGATGTAATTGTTTTTGCATTACTTTCATTACTTTCCCAGAAACCTTCTTAGATATATTCTTGATCAGTTTTAAAACTCATTCAGGTCTATTAAAGCAAAGCTGGTATTTCATGTAAACCACTTTAAAAATGTATTTCAGTAATTCCCACGAAGTAAGAAATGAAATTCTGTTGTTTTATGTTTTTTTTTTTCTTTTTGTTTTTCTTTTTTTTCAGATTTAAATTGAACATAGTTTGATTCTCTCTCAAGGGTAAATAATAGCGCCATGTTTTAGGTAGTTTTTCCCTTACCAGACTTCCTCTCATTTCTAGCTATCTGCTTTAGTACATCTAAGATGTAACTGCAAAGTTAGATGGGTTGCTTGTTTTGATTTTGGTTTCAACTGCTGGAAAAAAAAAATAATGTATCAACCTTATGGTCAGTTTAGGAAAAGAGAAGTGTTATGTTTTCAAACTAGCCTAGTGATGACAGTTTGGTAATGCGCAGTACAGTTAGCCAGAAGCAACAACATTATTACCAGGAAAGCCTGAGAAAGAAAGGTACAAGCAACAAGAGAGATGCTAAGATCTTAAGTAAATTATTCAGTTTGCCCCCAGGCCTTCAAAAGAAACCCCAGCCAATTCGCAGGTACCACCCTAAAGTCAGTGAAACGAGTTTTGATCTACAATCATCTTGATTGTCTGAGAAATACAGAGCAGTAATGCTGTTTCAGCTGTCTTGCAGTCCACTGAAGTGTCTCAGCTTGCAGATTTACACTGAACAGAATTTGGTTCTCTAAGGATAGTTCATAGCCCTAGGGCACTGGTACTTTCAGGTTACAACACTTTTCTTCTTTCTAGTTACTTTCATAGAATCTTAGAATGGCTTGGGTTGGAAGGGATCTGAAAAATCATCTAGTTCCAATTGCTCTGTCATAGTCAGAGTTGCTATCCCCTAGATCAGGCTGCCCAGGTCCCTAACCAATGTGGCTTTGAACATCTCCAGGGATGGGGCATCCACAACTTCTCTGGGCAGCCTCTTCCTGTCCCTCATCACATTCTGAGCAAAAATTTCCACCTAATATCTTACATAAATCTCCCCTCTTTTAGCTTAAAGCCATTTCCCCTTGTTCTATCACTATCAAATCACATAAAAAGTTGATCTTCCTCCTGTATAAACTCCCCTCAAATACTGGCAGGCTATAATGAGGTCTCCCTAGTGCTTTCTCTTCTCCAAGCTAAACAAGCCCTGTTCCCTCAACCTACCTTCATAAGAGAGGAGCTTCAGCCCTTTGATCATCTCTGTGGCCTTCCTCTAAACCTGCTTCAGCAGTTCCATATCTTTCATCTACTAGAGCCCAAGGCTTCGACACAGTACTCCAGATGGGGCCTCACAAGGGCAGAGTAGGAAGGGACAATCACCTCCCTCTCCCTGCTGGCCACCCCTCTTTATTAACAGTATCTCCTGGCTTCCTCATTCTCAATTTGTTTGTCAAGGCTATCTTTCAGCTTATCAAAAAACTGCGTATAGGGCTCAGTAGAATACTTGGCTTTCTGGGCTGCAGTCACACACTGCTGGCTCATGTCAAGCTTTTTGTCCACCAGGACCTCCATATTCTCCTCCACAGGATTGCTCTCAATGAATTCTTTTTCCAATCTACACATATTTGGGATTACCCTGACCCAAGTGCAGCACCTTGTACTGGAGCTTGGTGAACCTCATTAGGTTCTTCTGGGCCCACTTTTCAAGCCTGTCCAGGCCCCTCTGGACAGCAGCCCTTCCCTCTAGTGTGTCAACTGCACCACTTAGCTTGGTGTCATCAGCAAACTTTCTGAGGTTGCAGTCAGTCCCATTGTCTATGTCACTGATGAGATGTAGAATAGCACTGTCCCCAAGATCGACCCCTGGGGGACATCACTCATGACAAACCTCCAACTGGACATAAAGCCCTTGACAACAACCCTCTGCCTGCAACCACCCAACCAATTCTTTATCCACCAAATAGTCCAGCCTTCAAATCCATATCTCTCCAATTCAGGGAAAAGGATGTAGTGTGGGACCATGTCAAAGGCCTTGCACTAGTCCAGGTAGACAACATCACTTGCCCTTCCTTTGTCCACTGATGCCATCACTCCATCATAGAAGGCCGCTGGATTAATCAGGCACCATATGCCCTTGGTGAAGCCATGCTGGCTGTCTTGGATCACCTCCTAATCCCTCACATGACTTAATGTCTCTTCCAGGATGACCTGCTCCATGATCTTCCCAGGCAGAAGCATAAGGTTCACTGACCTGTAATTCCCTGAATCTTCTTTTCTCCCTTTCTTAAAAAATGGAAGTGATGTTTACCTTTTTTTCAGTCAGCAGAGACTTACATAATAACCGCATGTATCAGTACAGTTTGGGGGATAACTTGCTGGAGAGGAGCTCCAAAGAGGGACTTGGGTGTCCTGGTGGACTACTGGTTGGCCATGAGCCAGCAGTGTGCCCTTGTGGCCAAAAAAGCCAGTGGCATTCTGGGGTGCATTAAAAGGAGTGTGGTCAGCAGGTCAGGAGGTGGTGATCCTCCTCCTCTACCCTGCCCTGGTAAGGCCTCATCTGGAGTACTGTATCCAGTTCTGGGCTCCCCAGTGAAAAAAAGACAGGGATCTCCTAGAAAGAGTCCATGGAGGGCCACAAAGATGATAAAGGACCTGGAGCATCTCCCCATGAGAAAAGGCTGAGTGACCTGTGTCTGTTCAGCCTTGAGAAAAAAGACTGAGAGGAGATCGTATTAATGTTTATAAATATCTTAAGTGCAAGACACTAAGGGACATGGCCAACCTCTGTTCAGTGGTCTGTGGGGACAGGACAAGGGAAAATGGCCATAAACTGGAGCATAGGAAATTCTGCACCAATATATGAAAGAACTTCACAGTGAGGGTGACAGAGCACTGGAACAGGCTGCTCAGGAGGGTTGTGGAGTCCCCTTCTCTGGAGATATTCAAGACCCATCTGAATGCCTACCCATGCAACCTACTGTAGGGAGCCTGCTATGGCAGGGGGGTTGGACTCAATGATCTTTAGAGATCCCTTCCAACCCCTACAATTCTGTGATTCTGTGAATTCTGTGAATCTGTGACTTGGTCTGACAGCCACAATTTTTCAAATATAACGAAGAGTGACTTGGCAACAACACCAGCCACTTCCTTCAGGACCCTATGGTACCTGTTATGTTGCATTCATTTTTGAAGTTGGGTGGGTAGGGGATTCCACATATCTCAGCGCACTCATGGTCTGTCATCTGTCTGCCCGAACACCTCACAAATTCAATTGTTAGCACCTTCAGTTTATCTTTAGTCTGCTGACATGTCAAGAGATAATTTAGTAATTATCTGACAGATATTGTCCATCCATAAAATAGAGAGAGAGAGAGAGAGAGAAAATGCTGATACAAGGTGAAATCACTGGGAAAACTGTCTTCATAGAAGTGATCTTTTACATGAATTTCTTTGTGAAAAATCCAGCAGGGATCAAAATGGGAAAATACAAAACTGTGGTCCTATATTCCATTTCAACATCATTCTTTCTCAGATCTCCCTCTTTTTGAGACATGTTTTCCTGGTGTTGACACTGTCTGTAGGTCAGGTAGCTTGCTTTATGGTGTCCAAAGAGAAGAAATAAAGTATTGTGCAGGCTGGGTGTGCTGGTGTGCTGTAACGTGGTGATTTACTCCTTCCTCTTCAAAGAGTTTCTCATATGCCAAGATCAGAGAGGCTAGTTGAATTGCTGACATCTAGCAAATTAATAGCTGCAGGATAGCAGATGGCTGTTCCAGCCATTCCATGTTTGTGCTTTAGAGAGCTGTAAATACACACGGCTGTGCTCATCATCTGCTGTTGAGTGCCCTTTCTATACACTGCAGTGAAATAATAATGCGCAACATTGTACCCTAATAAGGGCCAATTTTACTCTTGGTGTACCTCTCCAGTGTTTTATTAAAATTAATTTGTTCTGGTAGGACAACTATTAAAATAGAACCACAATAGGTACCACCTTCTTCAAAACATTTCTTATTGCTGGTGAGCTCATAAATCCAAACTGAATTGGTTCGAAGAGTGCATGAGTTGTGTAGGGTAGCCAGTGTGAACTGAATGCAAAGTTTTGAAATTCTTTGGAGAGAGCAACTTGCACTGATTTTCTGTCAAATATTTACATACCAAACATAAAGAAATTATGCTGTTTTCAGTTTGGCAGATTAACATTTGTCATTAACACACAAATGTGTTTTTTTAATTCACTGGGTCACTTGGATGTATCAGTTGGTGAACAGCAAAGCTTAATGCGATAGGAAAGGGATCAGTGTTACTCTAATTGACCACTCAGCACGAACTTATCAGTTTTTTTATTACATACCTTTTCTCACTTAGGGAAAAACAAAACAAAACAAAACAAAAACAAAAAAAACCCCATAAACAAAAGAGGGAGAATTCTAGGCATATAGAACCTTTACTAGCTGATACTGCCTTATTTTCTGAGACGGTTTCAAAACAAGATGTATATTGTTGCTTGCCCACTGTTAGATTTCCCCTCTATTCCCTTCCCCTGGCACTGAGAATTCTTGCACATATTTCTGGCCAGCAGCCTGGGCTTGTAAAGTATTGTCTTCCACAAAACAGCACAGTAATCTTTGTGCTGCAGCATGAAGCTAACTGAAGTGTGTATTATTTTCAAAAGATGTTTTCAAAATTAAGCATTTCACCTCCATTTGGTGCCATTTTTCTCCTATTGGCCTCAGTCTGGAGCAGAAACTCCAAAGTGTGATAAAGTCAAAGTTTTTGTGACTGTAAGATGCTAACTGCAGTTTAGTTTCAGCTGCTAATTTCTTTTTCTTCTGCTTATCTCCCTAGCTCTTTTCTCTATGATGTTAGCTTGAGATTTTTTTTCCCTTCTGCAGTGTTCCTCTGATCTGAGAGGCATCAGATCAAGAAGACATTCATTCATCTGTTCTTTCATTCCTTATTGCTTGCCTTAAAAGATCAAGAGCCAGTGTCCCAACTCCAAATCACATATGAAGCAGATTGACAGAACTGCAAGTCCTTGAAAATGAAGGTTTTGTTTTGACCAGTCCTATGATGTTTCTTAAAGCCCCTATTTTGGTATGATCGTACAGTCATATGATGGAAGACTGAGCTGTCAGTCCACGGAAGAGTGAAGTATTAACTGCTCAACGTAAGGCTTCAATTATTTTCTCCTATAAAGTGAATATCACCATCTCTTCTTCCACCTGCAAACATCTGTTGGGTCTTCCTCATTCATCTATCTCAGTTGCTCTCAGTTCCCAGACATCACCCTGCTTATGCACGGCTTGTTGGCAGCACAACTCTATCCTGTGCCTGACAGCAACATCCTGAAGTGCAGAAGAAACATATGCTGAAAGAAAAAGCTTTTACCACTTTTACCACTGGATCCCTAGACCAAGTTGCAAAGGTAGGCGTCCAGGAGGGTCTTGAACATCTTCAGAAAAGGAAACTTCACAACCTTTCTGGGCACCCTGTTCCAGTCCTCTGTCACCCTTACCATGAAGATCTTACATATATTTGTGCAGCACTTCCTTCTGTTCCTATGTTTCAGTTTGTGGCTGTTTCTCCTTGTTGCCCATAAGGATGTTAAATAGCACTGGTCTCAGCACCAATCCCCGAGGAGCACCACTCATTACCTGTTTCCACTTGGACCCTGAGCTGTTGACCGCACTCTGAGTGCCAGTTCTTTATCCAGTAAGCAATCTGTCAATCAAATCCATTTTTTTCCAATTTAGTGGCCAGGATGTCATATGGGACAGCGTCAAATGCTTTGCACAAGTCCAGGTATATGATATCAGTTGCTCAATTCCCTTCCTCTTTTTGACTTCTACTCAATTCCCTTCATCATTCCCATATTCGTTTGTCCTCTTTATTTTTTCTATATCCAGTCTGTGTTATGACATTACTTACTACTACTGGTTCACTTAGCTTTTTGGGTTGTTTTTTTTTTTATATATATATATATATATTTTGCTCTTTTTATTCCTCTTACTATTTTGTTGCTTCTTCTTTCCTCTTTGATCTGCCCACCAGAGTACTATGTAATCATAACTGAAAAGATAAAGCAACCAAAAGGTAGAAGTACAGCTATTGTTTTGAAAATAAAATTAGCAAAGACATACAGATCTCCTGGTTTCATATTTTCAATTTGTGTTCTTTGTTATTACAACAGATTTTTCTTACAACCAGGAAAGGAGTAATTATTAGGAAGGAAAAAGAAGAACAAACTTTTTCTTGAAAACAAATGTGTATGCACGTGAGCACACGCATGCACACAAATTTAGTTGATAAACTAGAAATAATTTCTGTAATTGCAAATATATGTTTTACAGAAGAAAAATTTTTACTTACAAGTTTGATATTATGTTATTGCAGCCATATGAATCTCAAAAAGAGAGGAAAAAATATTCAAATATATTAAATTGCTTTATTATCTCTAAAATAGGCTGAAATAGATTAGAGAGAGAAATAGAGAATCAAGAAAGAAATCCACTCTAGATACAAAAAGACAAGGTCATGTTCTATATCGTAAGGACTTGTTTTGTGGTTACACAGTATGGTTTTTACTAAAGTTGTTTCTGACTTTCTTCTCATATAAGAGGTTTTACTTGGATTAGTAGGCCAATGTTCTGATCCCAGCTGCTGCTTTTATCTTTATTATCTACATTCCACTGACAGTTAAAACATCCCTCCCAGAGAAATGCACCAAGTTATATCTGAACTTTTGAATGTGGCATTCGGTATTTGGCTGCAAGCCAAAGGTATGTGTGTATATCTCATCAGCAATTGAAACACCTTGATGAAGCCTTTTCTTGTTTCACTTTATTTCTTTAAGAATTTACCACCTCAGTGTATCTTTGAGTAAAAGTCATCAGTTTTCTTTTGGAAGAATACACTTTTTTGGAATACAGATT
>JAOWBP010068802.1:11259-22877 GCA_028571105.1 Tragopan temminckii
TTTACCACCTCAGTGTATCTTTGAGTAAAAGTCATCAGTTTTCTTTTGGAAGAATACACTTTTTTGGAATACAGATTTTCTAAATATTTAGCCCTCTGGCTCATCGTGTCATTCATTTTCATAAAGTTAAAGAATCTATGAGGAACTTCCAGAGCTTTCTAAAATTATGTTTGTAGCATGTGCATTTTCACAGGTCTAATTAATCCAATTCTTTTGTTGATTTAAAGAGCTATCAAGAATTTTTAAATGTAAATATTATTATATGTAACATATGTAATAATGTTGATGATCTGATCACAATAAGTAAATATATATTTTGCCATGCTGATTGATTTCTTAGCAAATTAAATAAAAATTAAAAGTTGCCAAATTGAAATCCTTTAGTAAGGCACTAGCTCATCACTAGTGGTATGCTTTGGTGGCCACCTGTCAGGCAGAGTAGTTTTGACAAAAACTATAGCACTCCAGTGATGGGAAATCCCTTTCTCCATGAAATTATTGTCAGAACTTTGTATCCTAAAACGCACAGCTTGAGAAGATTATCAAACCATGTAACATGATCTGCTCCATCTGTGTACGTAGGCCAGGCATAATCATCTGAAGGGTACAGAAAGGTATTTTGTGGAAGAAGTGGTGTGAATGTCACTTGTGAAGTGTGTCTCTCAAAACATTCTGTTCTAAAATACAAAAGCAAGCCCAGAGTTTATAATGGCACAATTTTTAAAGATCCCTTCCAACTCTAAGGATTCTAATATTCTGTGATTCTATGATAACTGTTCAGATATTTTGCACTCATATTTTTAGAACTCACTCCCCAAAACCTTCATTTCAGTATTCTGCATCATGTCTGTAGCATCAGTTGTCTTTTCAGTAAAAAGCAAAAATGCTCTCAGACCATCAACATTATGTTTCTATCAGAACTTACTTTCTGTGTATCTTAAAGTGTGTACACTCTCCTTCATCGTTGCTTATTTTAGTATACTCCACTAGGCTATTTGTGTGTACTTAATTTTACTCACCATTCATGATTTAGAAGTTTTTTTTCTTTCTATCTCACAAAGTCAAACTTTTAAATTTAAAACAGAATAGGGAAGCCAAGTTCTTATGCTAACAGCATATTATGTACTACCACTTATCTTTCAACTGTGTAATCTTAGAAAATCTTGATGTAAAGATTTTGGTTAAAGGAATCTATCATAGCAACTTTCCAGCAATTGGATCTCATCTGCCTTTTAGCTTGCATAACAACCTTCTTCTTCTTAAACACTTCTACAGTGTATTCATGGTTTATGATGAAGTTACCCTTGAACTTTCACTTTGATAAAGTGCACTTCACAGTTTAAACTTCTTTCTATGGAACTGCAATGTAATACAGGTAATGCAGAGATGACAAAAGATATTAAGTCTTGTTAGGTGAATTTCTACTCTTTTTTAAAGTCTTCTCAGTTGTGTCATTTCCAGTTGTCTCACATTTGGGCTCTCTGCTCAACTTAGATGCAGGAGAATGTAGAAAATACTTCCCACATGTTGTCATCTATATATCATCAGAGGATTCAGTAGTCTTGCTAACAAATACTGTCATATTAGATGATTATATCATATCCGAAGATGGGCATGTCTTTACTCAGGAGGAGTAAAAATAAGTCATGATCAAATCTTGCTGTTTGGAAAATTGCAGTTCTATACTCTGAGTACTGTAGTTTGCATCTCAGTACTTAAAGACAACATTAAAAGTTTTCCTAGAGGTAGAACTTTGCAAGTCTGTCTGCACAACTTCTTTGATGGAGTTTTTGAATGCTCAACTTATGCTATAAATAGTTGTTTTTAAGGGAAAGTTCAACAGTAATTAAACAGTCCCAAGATTTAATGTCAAACTAGGACATATGAATAGTGATTTAGATTAGAAGTTCTTTGGAGTGCATTACTAGTTCAACAACTGGTAACCTGTTTGGTATGAAGTACAACTCTTCTACTTCCCCTTAAGATTAATTAGCTGTGTAGTATATTAATCAAACCAGGTTGGGGAGAAAAATCAGGATGTGGATTCCTGCATGGTTTTCAGATATCTCATTTGTTTAATCTAGACATTTGGATAATTAAGATCAGTACAGGTAATTTAGCTAAAGTGCAATCTACAGGAAATATTATCTAGCAATTTAATTGTGTTTATCTCAGGTGTTTTATTTTGTTTTGTTTTGTTTTTTCTTGTTTTTCTCCCTAGTTATTTATACACATAGCACAGTAGTTCAAAAGGCTTCTTTTCTGAAGTACATGTACACAGACCATGGGAAATATCTCTTTGTACTGATAAAAGTATGCTAGATTTGCATCCAAGACTACCCCCCTAGAGCAACTTGTTAAGAGGAGGCCCCTATATATATCCCTGAAAAACTTCCTTGCTTGGCTCCCCTTTCTTCTGAAAAAAACAGAATTCATATCAGCGCTGGACTAGTAACCAGGTGATGTGCTTCCCTCCCTGACAATATTTTTCTGTAAGAGGAGAGGTTTCAGACTGACATCCCATTACATGCTGCCATAATTGGTAGGTGTGGAAGAAAGTGGTTTTAAAGGACTATTTGGAGCTGCACCCTCACATAACAAGAAGGGATTGTGGTTGAAATTTCAACACCCAACTGGAATATCATGCAATCCTTTGCTTGTGGATTGGCTCTGATGGGCTGCAGAACAATTGTTCTTTGAATTTTTAAAATGTATATATTTGTATGTGTATTTCTGTTGTGTGAATTTTGGTTGCACGCTACCTTAAACATCCAACGCAAGCAGTCAATCTGGCTTGCATTCACAGATTTTCCCTATAATCTGTGGAGAGATCCAAGCTGTCATTCATGTCATCAAACGAAGGGATAGCCTCATTTGATGACCTGAATTGCTCTCAGGAGCAGCAATTTTTTTTTGCTACTTAGATGGTAAATAAGCTAATCTGTCATCTAATTTACCTACTAATTCACTTGATGTGAGTATCTCCCTTTACATCTTATGCTTTTGCTCCTAAGGAGAATCCCTCCACACTAAGAGCATAACCATAGATTTCAGCAGCATTGGTCATGGGCTAAAATACATATAATCAGTATCAGAAATACTATCTGGCCCATGAAGATTTGAAATGCAAGAAATTCCCATCAACAAACTGTTCTTTATTAGCGGTAGACATCACCACTGTGCATTTTAGGCATTTAGGGAAAAATAAATAAATTTTAAAATACACTACAGTATGTATTCAGAAAGGTGATATTAATTTCATTACTTGTGGAAGTGTGGTTTTGTGAAGCTTGCCATTGGCAACCAGAAGACAACGTCTGACCAATATTAGTAGCTTTGAAAATCATTTGAAAACATTTTGCATGAATTTGGCATTAATTTAAAAAGGAAATTGAAATGCATGATTTAACTACTTGCTGAATACAAATGCATCAATAGTCTAATAATTAACATCTTAAAAATGCTTGTACTAAGCATCGGTGGCACTTAAATGAGATGATTGAAAAATCCACTGCTTTTTGAAATATGGCAAATTAATAAATTAGAGATTAAAAAGCATTTCAGTCCACGGAGCACACCATTCAGGCACACTGAGGTATTACAGTAGTGGCTTCATCTTTCAAAATTAGCAAACATGCCTTGCAAGGCAAGGATTTGAGGCAGGATATGGAAATTTGTTATTCCAGTTCAAAAATTCAAAACCTGCTCTCAAGCTAATAGATCCATAAAAGCTGTTAGCTTGAGCCTTGCTGCTGAAATTCTGACTACTTGAACATAATGTTTTTTTAATGATCTGTTATTAAATGCATTGTACACAACTGTTTGTTTGGCTTTCCAAGGTTTAGGAGTTGTTTACACTGTTGGAAAGAAGAGGAAGTTGCTCACACAGTATTGGCAGGCAAATTGTTCTGTTAAGTTGAAAGCTAGTATTTCTAGATATGGTACCTGTTAAATCTGTATTTATGTAATCTTTACCCCCAGTACTCCTTAATAAGTGATTTAGTGTTACAAATGATGACAGTGCTTTTACACTGGGTACATTTCTTTGGGACTATTATTCATGGTAGTGAGTACTTACATGCAACAATAAGTACTGGGAAAATTAGCTCTTTATATTTTAAGTGTAATTGGAGTCGGACAGGATACTGGGCACCTCTTAGCATTTTTAGAGTGCTCCTCATTTGATGTTTTTCAAAGAGGAGAGCTCAGCTGCCTACAGCTCATATATCAAGTACTGTAAGCATGAGGCAATAACGGAAGATCCAGCTAGTGGCTAGGGATGTACATTTGGTCTGTTAAATGAGAAAAAACCACATCAGGCTTGGTGCTGGGGGTGTATATTTGGGCTGCAAAGCATCAGTCACCGTAGAAGTAATAAAGATATAAGTGACAGCAGTTCTTAGTCTCTCTGTGTGTGCATGTATGCTTAAGCCTAGACAATGACACAAGTAGGCTATTATTATAGCTGTGACATTCGTAGCTGTGTTAGTAACAATGTCAGTACTTCCATTTAAAACCACTATATTCACAAGTTTTTAACTCAGCAAGATAAAATAGCTAGGAGCTTTGGAGCAATTTTTTCCCTTTAATAAAACTCAACCAAGGTTTTACAAGATAAGTGTAAACTGCCTGAGTGCATTGTCCTACAGTGTGTATTGATTTGGATGCCTTGAGAGCTACAAAATGCAAGTTTTAAAGGATTTTATTTGGTTATCATGCTTTTAAGGAATCTCACTGATGTTCTTCAGGCAAAAGTAAAAATAGAAATAGGGGTAGGAATAGTACATTAGAAGTCAAGTGATTGGCTTCATATTATCCATTTAAAAAAACTGCTGTCCGGCATTGGATATATATGTTCACTGGAGTTATGAACTCTTCAATACATGCTTACTACTGCAATATTAACTGCCCTGCAGTGACGCTATGTGACCCAGTATTTAAGTGTAAGTTGAACGTACTGCAACACGATTTCGTATTCTAACCCCTATGAATATGCCTTACCATCTTTGATTTATTTTTGGTTTAATGCTTAGCTATGTAGCTGCACACACACTAAATGATTGAAAGATGTGGTGAAAACACAGGAGATTGTAAAAGAAACATAAAGAGTTCAGGCTTAGAGGATCTACTTACTGTTATTAGAATTTAAATAGGAAATTGACTTTTTTTCCAATAGCATATATATTTTTAATCAGATAACCGGAAATATATGACTTTAATCAATATAAACAAAGAGGAAGGGTTTGAAAAATCTGAATTAGGTAGGCTAATGTATGCCTTATTATAACCAAGTAAATATCAGATAAACACTTCAGTTCTGCCTGTAGAAATTGATTCTGAAACAAGAATGAGCTATGCTGATTATGCCAGCAGTGTTTTGGATATACTTCTGTTCCCAACTGGAACCAGGAACAGCAAAGAAGACAGAAAATAATTAAAAGTTATGGAGTAGATGGAAAAAAATTTTTGGTAGGTTTTCCCCTGGCTTGAGTGCTGCTTGGTAATTTTCATTTCTGTTCTATCTTGCTGTTCAAATGTAAAGAGCATGTGGCGTGCCTAAGAAGTGCTGCACTATAGAAGGCAGCTGATGCACTGTGCTCTGAGTTAACACTTACTAGCTTGAGAAAGGAACTATGGTGTTACAGTAGATAGATTTCTGAAAATTTTATGTTAATTCTCAGTAGTATTCAAAAGCCAAGATTACTGAAAAGTAAGCCTGGAAGAGTGTGTGCTGTGCATTTCTCACCTCAAGGAAGATGCAATAGAACTACATGTCTGGTACTGAGGAGACTAGGAAGAGTTTTTCAACCTGGAAAAGAGACAGTGGTGTTTGTGGCTATGATAGAAGTGTATCCAATCGTGATAAGCACCAAGGATTGAAATCAGAAATAATTATGTTGCATGAAATAGTCAGCTGAAGAGCTCAAACAAATGGCATGTGATGCCACAACAGCAACTAAATTTCTCAGGATGTGGGGGCCCAAATTTTACATGGCTCCAAATAGTAAATTGCCTTCATGGAAAAGTTATGAGGGCAATTAAACTCAGCCTTACCTCCACAGATTTTAGGAAATTTTAAACTGCAGATTGTTAGAGGCTGCAAAAAGTAGGAGACGTATCTTGTGTCTTCAACCTTATGCTATTCCCAAGGCATCTGCATCCTCCTCTTTTTACATGTGGTTGCCAGGAGGTAGTGCTCTAAGGGAAGTCCTAGTGAGTACTGATGCGGGTTAGTCGGTCACTTGGCTACGGCAAGCATCAATTTGAACAAGCTCCTGAGGGAGAGAGATTTCAGTGTGACTTGGTAGGAAGAGGTATACTTACTTGGTTTTGGAGAATACTTTCTCATGCACAGCACTTGGCTACTGCCCTGTAGATTTCTACTCAGCATGTGAATTATGTCCTTATATTCAACTGAGCAAGTATTCAGCATGTAAATCCCAGTGCTGGTCACATTTTTAATGTTTCTTGAATGTTTGCCACTCACCTTCTCACCAGAGGGAGGCTTGAGAGCACAGTGGGATCCCTTTCTGCAATAGTGCGAAGCCTTGCTGATGCTGTGACCCACAGAAGCATTTCCGTCTCAACTGGTGCCTCTAACTCTGTCTGTCATTCGTACCACTAGCAGATTTTTTCCTTTTTGGGGTCAGGAAGGAGAAGCGTAGAGATGACAGTAATTACTGTGGCTTGCAGATATGTCTGTTACTCTGACAAATAGACCTTGCTTATTCTGAACATATTGATGAAGCAGTAAGAAATTGAAAACATACTTTTTTTTTTTTTTTTTGTCTTCTCAGCCTAGACTTAAATTTGATCAATTTTGAAGCCCAGTGTATGATGAGAATGTGTGTCAGAAAGCAAGGAACGAATGGGCTGAGGGTTCAGGCCGTAAAGTGCTGAAGATATATGAGTTATAGCGCAGACAAAACTAGAAAGGCTGAGCCACGAAGAAATCCTAGTAAAAAAGGTGCTGGGAAATCAGACAGGTCAGATTTATGCTGTAGGAAGCCATGGATTCCACACGGGCTGAAAATGAATTTCCCACTTTTTTGGGGTCCCGCAGCACTCCCTGGCACCTAGCTGCTAACTTGCAAATTGCAGGTGACTAAATAGGAAGTATAGAACAGATAATATAGAAGGAAAAGAAAGGGAGAAAAGGAGAGGGAAAGGCAGAGTTACACTTACAGTTTCTTTAGGCTTTCTGAGGAAAAGAATAGCTACTAGGGGAAGGAACAGCAAGGTAATTATCCTACAGGGTTTTTTTCAAGGCAGGCAAGAATCTGAGCTGGCGGTATCTGTGTGGTATAAATAAAGTGAAAACATTGTTTTGAAAGGAAATGCTAGAATTTTGAAGGTTATGAGACTAAATTTCCAATTTGAAGAACAGTTCAGGGTATTATATCACTGTTTTGACTCTGGGTCTGTTTGAACTGCGTGGCCAGAATTACATTGACACATTCCCTATTTAGATCAAATTATTTTCAAAACTAAATATAGAGCAACTGACAGGAGATGAGCAGAAAATATCATCTAAGAATGTTGTAGTATTGCAATTCGGTCACTTTGGTCCTCCTGGTCCTCATTAGAATCACACCTGCAGGATTTCACCAATTGTCCACAGACGACAGCAAATTAATAAAACTTCATCTTAGTCCAATTTTCTAAATAAATAATTCAGTTTGTTAGTCCTCGCCCACATATTTCACTAGAATGATGCTAGTGACTCACGGCAGAAAAAGATTAGTACAAAAGGTTGTCAAACACTAACTAGGTATGGAAGTGAAATAGTTAAGCTTTAAATAAAAACAAATAAACAAACAAAAAAAACCATTTACTAAATGTGGGGAATGGTTTACCATGAGAGGAGAGAGTTAAGCATCAGATCCTGTCAGGATGATAAATGAAGTTTTACATGCACTCTTTTTTTGAGTTAAATGTGTCTATATAATGTGTTTGTCTGACATAGGTAATTGTACAGTGTATTAAATAAATTGTGCAATAACATTACCCTCAGATGATGTTTGCCCTGTTACTGATCATGACAATTTCAGTACATATATTTTGTGGAAGAATAAGCCTTTATCTTCTCCCAGGCGAAAATGATAGGATGGGATGAGAGGGAGTGGCCTCAAGTTGTGCCAGGGGTGGTTCAGGTTGGATATTAGAAAACACTTCTTCTCAGAAAGAGTGTGGCAATGCACTGGCACAGGCTGCCCAGGGAGGTGGTGGAGTCACCGTCCCTGGAGGTGTTCAAGAACCATGTGGATGTAGCACTGAGGGACATGGTCAGTGAGCATGGTTTGATGGTTGGACTAGATGATCTGAAAGGTTTTTTCCAACCTCAATGATTCTATGATTCTATGATTATCTTTGGCCATTGCTGATTACTTCAGAGCCTCTCTGAGAGCATTTGGAACTGGGTGGATTACACCTGGATCTCTTTCTCCCTTATACATTGAATCTGTGGAAGAGCTCGAATGATCCTGAGGTACATACAACCAGGCCTTTTTATTAGCAATGAAAAATTAAATAAAGACGCTATTCTGTAAGTAAAAACATGAACTGCAGGATTTTTTCCAGGAGAAGCTCTCAGTCTCAGATTATTCTTGCGTCTCAAATAATTAAATTAAGCCAAAGCACAAGTGAGTTTAGTGCCAAGTAGACTTAGAAGCTTGAGAGAAATAGTTAGAAAGGATGGACTTTGGTAAGTGAGGCAGACATCCCTAGGCTTTCTGTCTGGACTGGGGAGAGTGCCTTGACTATAATGAAAGAGGAGTGAGACTAGAAGCTGAAATATCAGGTCTCTGAATTGCCCGTGGGGATGACAGGGGATTGGGCATCTCTTAACTGCACAAGAAAAGAGCAAGCTTTCTGGATACTTAAAGCATCTTGAAGTTTTTTACTGTCTCTTGGTGCTGTTAATACACCTGAAAGTCTTTGAGAATGAATCTGGGAGCCGTCCTGACGCCTCTCAGCTGAGAGAGAAATTGCTGCTACAGACATTCTGCTTTTAAGAAAAACCTGGTTTGTCTGTTAACCAAATACAAGGTTTCATTTCAGGTTGCGTGCAAATATAAGCCAGTATCATTTGTGGTATGTTATTAATTCCACACTGGAAGAATTATACTAGGTTAGTTTTCCACAAATCACATTGCGGTTATGATAGAAAGACTTCACATAGTTACTGTGAGAAAAATAAATGCAAATAAGAGTCTGTGATTTGCTGATGGTTACAAATTCCTCTGCCTCTAAGTGGCATAGCTGGAGAATTGGGTTAAGCTGCTGGGCATGAGCACAGTAGGTTTCTGTGTTTATTCTGTGTAATCTATTTTTCGTCTCTTTTTAATCTTTGTTTACTTGCCAAGCATTCCTTTGTGGCCTCCCTTCTACTACTGCATGCTGGGTTTTGTACTCTCATGTTGTTTACTGAAGCTTAGACATGAAAGGACAACAAAATGGACGTTTTGATCAATTAACTGTAACCTGATCAAAGTTTAATTCTTCCTCATTGTTGCTGCTGTTGTTTACAGTGTTTTTATTTACAACAGCATCCAGCTGAACCTTCGATTCATGTGGTTTGAGAAAGTCACTCTCTTGCATAGTACAGCAAACTAAGAGTCTGAAAGTTGCATTTGATCAAGGCCTGGCTTTAATCGCTGTTTATGTCAGAGTCGTGAACAGCAGCTTGGCTTTCCCTGTGGTCTAAAGCTGAAGGCAAGAGGGGAGGGTGTTGGCATGTCAAAATTTATGCTTACGGTAAACATGCAGAATGTGACTGATCATATATACATTGGCCTTTTATTCAATTCTTCTTGCTTTCAGAGGCCACCTGCTCTCCTTTATTCCACTTGAAGGGAAGTAACAAACATCTTGAGTCTGTGCATTTATAGAATAGAGGATTTATTTGTCCTTTCTGGTTCATGGAAGGTAACTATCCAAATCTGTTGGAGGTATATACAAAAAAGGGTATCCTTTTATATGAAGTCATTTTGCTTGGTTTTGGTTGCTTAGGGTTTTTGGCAGTTTCAAGTGCTGAGGTTACTTTTTTCTCTTTTATTCCGTCTTCTCTTTAAGGACGCTACTTGTCCCAGACATCTTTCTTTTCTTTGAGTGTTACGCACAAAGTAAAAAAAGAGTACACATTCCGTAATCTATCCAAACAATTATATTTGCAAATTTCAACAACTCTTTAAAGTTCTGTGTACATGTGATTTGCAAAAGGAATGTGAAATCTAGGAATAAAGAAGTTTGGATCAGGTACATCTCCCGGGAAATCTGACTGACTGAGGATAATTTGGATAAGTTTGGGGAAACCTGCTGTTTTCATGTATCCAGGGTAGCCTTTTGTATGCAGTGGCTGATTCTAATAATTTTAACCTTCATTGGTCATGATCTGTTCACATTTGAAATCAAGCTACTGGGAAATTATGGCCTTTAAACTGTTGGTGAAAGCTGCTGCTGGTCATATCAAGTGTATCTATGAGTACATGAGGGAAGACCAAGAGCACATTCCTGTTGCTACCCTGGTTTGATTAGGTAGTGCCAGAGAAAAGGCTGATTTGATTGCAAGGGTCAAGATCTTAACACAACAGCTGAATATATGTCGAATCATTGAGGGAATAGAACGGCAAGGGAGGAGGTAGTGGATTGTATAAAGATGAACTGGCAATTTTGAGAACAGGAAGAAAATAAGGAATCATACCAGATAATCAGCAGATCTTACGGATCTTGGTCAGCAGGCATTAAGTGCATATCTTGTTCAGCAGTAGTGGCACATGGGTGAGGTAACAATTTGAGCTCATGAACCTGGGTTTCTTGGAAGTGCCTCCAAAATGGCTGAAGGCCATACTCTGAAGCAAAAAGCAGGTGAGGGTTAGCAATGGCTTTGATTTCAAAGTACTGGAGACAAAGCTCCTGTCTACTTTTCTATAGATGTAGATTCAGCTGAAGGTTCTCTTGGCCTGTCTAAGAAGGCTCTTCCTCTCCAATTGTCTGTTGATATTTAGGGAACTTGGCCTGCACAGGCAGTTTTAGTAACAACAATGTATTCATTCTGATTCCTTCATATAGGAAGTACATGATCAGTTATGCTTTTCTTATTTTTACATTTGCAGAAATGCAAGTAAGGAAGAAACATATCTGTTTTGTTTTCTGCATGTTTTTTTCCAACTCATCTTCTCCACTAGCAACAGTTAATGAAAAAGATTATTTTATTAATTAAACATTCAAAACAATGCTGGCAGCCACTTGTTTGGAATAATCTTCTATGCATCGTAACCTTCTAACTCTGTATTTAATTGCTTTTTTTTCCCCTCTTCCTTTCCTCTGGAGCACTCTTTCAGAAATCTTTGCTGACCTTTCATGCTGCTTTTGCATTTCATGTAATTTCAGTTAAGAAATCTTTAATTAGTAAAATAATCACTTCTGCTTTTAATCTGTTTATGCTTTTCTGCCTGACTCTTGTTCTTCAACTCTAATTCTTGCTGATTGCAGTGATGCCTGTGTTAAGGGAAAAGTTCATCTTTCCTACTTCTTAGAGAAGGGCTCCTTCATAATTATAATTCATAATTATATATCATCCTTTCATCTAACAGGTGTTTTAATAAAGCACCTGCCAC
>JAOWBP010068808.1:0-13685 GCA_028571105.1 Tragopan temminckii
GGGGGTTGGACTCGATGATCTCTGAGGTCCCTTCCAACCCCTACAATTCTGTGATTCTGTGATTCTGTGATTCTTTCCTGCTCTGTGTGATTGAGGTATTACTGTGAGCAGAGAGTTGAGCATTTTCTCAGCTTTTATACTATGCTCTTTCAACCTTACTGCCTTCAACAAACATGGCGCGTACTTGTATAAGAAAGAAAAAAAATCTCATCTTGGCTTTAGTTTTTTGGCAGGAGAGGATTCATTTAGCTGGGAGGTGCTTTTCATTATGACTTATAATGTTTTTAGTGTAGTTTGAAGTGCTTTCAAGATGACTTTTTTGTCTTTTAGGAAAGTATCAGGCAAGAGTTCTGTCTGAGGGCATGCTCACTCCTTCGGACTATCAAAAAGAAGTAAACTATCAGCTGGTCACAGGCAAAGTGGAATCGCTGGGGTCCTTCTTCAGCACCCTCTGCCCAGGTACATAATATGCTGTAGATACGAATATTTCCAAGTCCCTCAGTCTTTTTAGTGAGTGAAAGTAGCTGTGTTCATGTTTTCCTGAAGCAAGACATTATTACAAATGTATAAAAAATACAGGACAAAGTTGTGAAAGTACATTTGAATTGCAATTTCTCCTAGAAGTGTCAGTTTCTAAAATACCTCAGATTCATAAAAATATGCCAGAAAGAAGTTGAACACGTTATTCTTAGCTACACAAATCTATATAATATACAAGCCCATATGCATATGAATGGATAAATTCTTTTGCCCCAAGCACATGATCCATTTTGTAGACCAGAATTATTTTACTGAAGGAAGGAAGTCATACTGTGAACTTGAACTTGATGCATGGGAAAGAGAAGATAACTGCAGAGCCAGCTCTACAGGATCATTTTTAACTGAGTATATTGAGGATTACTACAGGCAGGGTTTTCTGTGGATAGATCCAGCCATGTGGAAAATGTAACTGTATCACACCACTAGAGCAAACGCAGAATACTTGTCAGTGTTAATGCATTTCACACTCCCCTTCACCATTCACATCGCATCATGAAATCTGTACTTAGAAGGCAAGAATGCTTTCTGAATATTACGATATTTTCACCAGTCACTGAAGAGACACCTGTCTTCCCAGAGCCATCAGGCTGTTACACTGGTGTCTCTGTTCCTAGTATCTTTGAGTTATGATTCTCAAAATAACTCCTACTATTGGTTGAGCAGAACAAGTAAATGAACATCCTGAAAGGAGCTGCCATCTACATCCACTGGATTGCACTTCACGGAGATGACCCTGCCACTCTAATATCATTTGCAGACATGTTCAAACATCTTTTCAACTACTGAGAAAATACTAAGTATTCAGGACAGACATGCTGTATTTTCTGAATAGCTATTACCTGTAAGCAGGATCCCTGCTAAACAGAGCAGATGTACTTAGCTCAGTAAAACATACCTTGCTTTAATATTGTGTAAAAAATATATATAAAATCATTCCTCTGTTTACTTTATCAAAAACTATTTTTCCTTCTTTTTCTCAAAAAATGTTAAAGATTAAATAATATCTATGCTTTGCATCAGATTTTCAAAAGCTGCTTCTAATCCTTATTAGTGAACAGTACAAATAGCTACAGTGGTCAGGACATACACGAGGCTACGTTCAGGTGTTTGTCTTTGCTGATTTAGGTCACAAGCTTCAAGCTAGTTTTCTACTACATTCTCTAAACATCCTAAGCAGAGGTCTGCAGAGCTGATCTGTCATTCCTTGGCCTGATGTGCATTTTATTAGTGATAAGCTGAAAATAAATAATGCAATGGGAACTAATGATAGGATTAGTGTACAAAATACCCATTAAGCCAAGGACAGGACAACTTCCTAGCATGCACAAAGCTCTTTGAGATCTACTACAGAAAGTCAGCATGAAATACAGCTGTTATCAACCTGGATGTTTTTACCACTCTCCTTTCCATTTGATAGAGGGTGACATCGATCTTTTGCTGGAGAAATTTTATCAGGAAAACCAAGGGCACATCTCTTCATCACTGTCTGCTTCAGCAAATAAATCAACAGCACTGAACGGAACAGGAGCAGCTGTGTGTACAAGTAAGGAGGATTTTCTGAAAAGGTAATAGAGTCAGATGCTTGAGAGTAGGTCTTTAGCTGTGCAGTTAGATGTGCCTGGGCAGAGTCCTGGGCTCTTGAAGAATTCTGTTCTGAGGTGATAGTGAACTCATGTCTTGGGATATCCAGATTTACATTGGTGGATGCTCGCTTCCTTCCATGAGAACTGTACTCCCTGAAGCTTTAAATCTTACTTCCTTGGTAGCAGAAGTCCACAAGTCCAACTTCAGCTCTTAAATATTTAGGAGACTTGCAGGAATAAATTGCCCAAGTGCAGAAAGTTTTCTTTGTATGTCCTATGTAGATTTTCCTAAAATAGACTCCTTAAAAAATAGACCAGTCATTCTTTTCCAGGCTGATTTATGATTTAACACTAGATTAGAACTTTTGGTGTATATATAAAAAGAATTTTGTCTTTTTCTAGGTTATGAGATTGAACGACATCAGATTCGACCATTCCAGCTGGCAGTAGCTCAGAAACTGCTGTCTCATATTTGCTCAATTGCTGACTCCAGCACTCAAAATCTTGATTTGGGTTCCTTTGAGAAAATTGATTTCTTGATTTGTGTTCCACCCTCTGAAGTGACTTATCAGCAGACTTTGTTTCATCTCTGGCATTCAGGTGCTCATTAGTTAGCTTTATTAGCTGGATTTACAGGAAACCAATGAAAGCATTTGTATCTGGAAATCCTGAGATTTGTTCCATTTTTTTTCTAGGTATTTTATTAGAACTTGGGTTGGAGAAGCAGCATCTTACAAAGCAGAAGGTGGAGCAGTATGTTCTGAAACTAGATGCAGAAGCCCAAATTAAGTTCAAAGTCTTTCTGCAAAACTCTATGCAGAATCCACACACACTGTTTGTCCTAATCCACGATCATGCACACTGGGATCTAATGAGGTGAGGATACTTGAACTTGCTTTCTGAGAAATTATTTTTGTTCTCATTAACTCTTAAGATCAGATTTATGATTTGTCTTCCTTCGTCAGTTCACATCTTTGTTGACACTATCTTCCCATGCATTGAATAAATATGTTTTCTTTTAAGTGCCTTCATACTTATTCTGCATATTATATTATGCTATACTGGAACACCGCAGTTCAAATACTCCTTGCTCACCCATCTTCTTTCAGCCACAGCTATTATTGTTCTGTCTTGGTGTCGTTTGCTCAAAAGAAAGCTTCCTGTGAAGAAGCACAAAATTCATTATCCTCTGGGAAAATGTCAGTGTCCTCTGGGCTGTAGAATTTGCAAAACTCTCCACAGACTAGACAACTAGCACTGATCTTTTTTAACGGTTTGGAAATTTTCCACTGCCATGTTATTTTTTTTCTTTTGTTGAGAATCACGTCTCATGTTGACCACGTTCCCTGTTAGTTCCTTGCACAGCTCATTTTTTCCCCACAGTTTCCTTGGCTTTTCAGCAGTCTGCCTGTTGAAAAAATGAGCCAATTTTGTTTTCCAGCCCCTGAGGCACTGGAGAAATGGGAGAATATACTACATTCCAGAAACACTGCCATATTCTTTCCGTCTTTGGTAACATGGCGGTGTTTCTGAAACCAAAAACACTTGAATTTTGCTTGCAAATGAAATGACAAGGTTTTGGCTTTCACGCTGGTTAAGAACCTGTATTTTTCACCAAACCTTTATTTTTGCATATATGAGGGTTTCCAGTTCAACTTCTCTATATCTTAGATGTGTACATGAATTATTACAGCCTTTACAGCATTTATTCATGTTACATCCCTGAGTGGTAGGGATGTACCTTTATAGCTACTTAGCTCTGATATTTTTTTCTTTAATAAAGATGTGTAAGGGACAAATATTGAAGAGATTATTCTGTACAGGAGGATTCATGCCCCTTCACTGACATCAGTTAAATGAAGTGTCTATAAGAGGAATTTAATTGCCTGTGTGGGAATTGCTCACATAGTCACAGCAGAGATACATGCGTTTCTGAAGGCTGGGTAGTCACAAACATTTACTGGAGTTACCTGCCTCTCTTAGTTGATGACAGCAACTTGCAGTGCTGAAGCCTGTAACACAGTCCCTTCAGGTAAATGAGTGAATTTGGAATGATGTGTAAGAATGGAGGAAGAAGTCGATTGCAGATGTCCTATGAGACTGGCATTTGCCCTAACAATAACTAACCTTTGTTGTACTAATTCTGTCACATGTACTTTCCCCCTTTCTTTCCACTATAGTGGCTTGTGGTCTGTCATTTTCTGTCTTGTTTTCTGTAGGTAAGAATTATATTTTCTCAAGAAAATTTGCTAGCTATAGAGTTAACCAGACTTAAAGAAATATTCATCTGCAGTGAAATAATGCATTATTTTCCTCTCTTTCCATACAACTAAATCAGGGTAATGAAGAGAGTCCTAAGTCCCTTGTGTGCATTTAACTTTGATTTCACATCTTCCTTGAGCCAATCACTTTGGAGAGTTTTGGGTTTCTGTTTTGCAGTGCTATGCATAGCCTTTATCCTCAGACAGAACTGTCTACGGGAATCGTTGATAGACTGCTGAACTGCAGGGAGGTGAAAGAGGCGCCCAACATTGTGACACTCCATGTGACTTCCTTTCCTTATGCGCTGCAGACACAGCACACTCACATCAGCCCTTACAATGAGATCCACTGGCCTTCTTCATACAGCAATGTAAGATGGATGCTCTGAGGTGATTTTGTGAGCTTTTCATGAGTTATTTTACTTTTATATACTTGGTGAAACTCTGGAGGCCTGATAATTTTTGTGTACGCTCAGTGAAGTTTGCATGGTATCCCTTATGTCAGTCTATATCAAGTTTTTTTTCCCTTTGCTTCTTCTGTCATTTCTTGCTTATTATCTTTACACGTTTTATATCTCCTATAAACTCTAGTAACTGCTATAAACCTTTGAGTTACACAGATAGAAATCATTTAGAAAATCTGTTTCTAGTGCATTATGCACAAATATAAATAGATATATGAAATTTCTTCACATATTTTTACCTACATAGATTTTCTGTCTGTATGTTTATATGGGAAGAGAGGAGAGAAACAGGGAAAAATGGAGTATAACTTCTTTTCTCTCCAAAAACCAACTTTTTCCTTCTTCCTGTATACTATGCTCCGGAATATATGTATGCTTATTATAGAATGTGACTGCAGATACCGATGATTAATCAATTATAAATTAATAATTGGTAGATTTTTAAATTTAATTTTAATTTTAAAATTGTATTGCTTCATTTCTCCTAGGGTGTAGATTTATATCATGAAAACAAGAAATACTTTGGACTGTCAGAATTCATTGAATCCACTCTGTCTGGGCATAGTATCCCACTGCTTCGGTATGACAGCTCTTTTGAAGCAATGGTCATGGCTCTGGGAAAGAGGTATGGTACAATTCTTAGTTTAATGAAGGAAACTTAGGGAGCATATTCTAGTGTCTTGAGTTACTAGCTAGAAATCTGATTAGTTTTTTTGTTTGTTTGTTTTTTGTCTCACTGTCTTACAAATTATTTCATTTGTTCTTATTTTATCTTCTCATCTTTTTTTTTTTTTTTTTTAGTATATATTTGGCCTGTAATCTAATCAGTTCAGATGAATTCATTAGACAAACTTGCACACTGTTCAACCCATATTAGCGTGTGTACTTGGTTACAGTAGATACTTCTATATTATGGTAATCGAAAACTGCACTACCATGTGATTTCAAATGTAACTTTAGTCCAATATTATCACTTGCTGGCCTTAGCTATTTTTTTTTTAATGTATCATTTTTGTATACTGCATAAAAAGACCACAGAGGGAAGGAGGTATATCACTATATTTTGAGTACTTAAATCAGTGGCAAAAATTTTGGAGGAACATCCCAGCTTGAAAATATATCAACAGCAATTATGGAGCCACTGCAAAAGAGTAATGACATATTATGTGAAGGCATGCAACTGTGGATGATATGATTGGAGTCTATAAGAAGTTTAAGACAGGATGAGTAGAGTCTTGCAAATTTGTATTGCTAACTGAGAGAATGAGCACGTCACACTTTGCTACTAGCATTTGCTACAGGGTGACATGGAGCTCTGATCACACACATCAGGCACTCTTCTGAGCAGGCCATAGTTCCTCTTTGTACTGCACCTGGGTTTCATTTTTGTGAAAACCAGAGCAAAGGAAGCTATTACATTTCCACATCTCTCCCTCTCATAGAGTAGGCATTAAGGCAGGGTGTACCTGGGCTTGGAAACTTGGAGTGCTCATTGATTGCTGCCTACATATTCAGTCCTCTTGGAAAAAAGAGTGAGTTGATTCACAGCTTTAGTAAGAACGCAACAGAAAAAAACCCTAAGATTATGTCATTAAGAGTACTGTTCTCACTGATGAGTGCATGCATTTTGATTGATGGTATTGCTGAGTGCATTAGCGAATATTCTGTGACAAATTTTCTAACAGCAGCAAAGTATGGATAACTTGAAGTGATGTAACACTGATGAACTACTTGCTTATTAAATCCTTACTGAGCAATAGAGAGACAACTTCGGTTCTGATTGTGAAATGATGTGTTATTGCAAGGACTATCAAACTGTAATTTTGGACAGTAAATGTGAAGGGTTCTTTACAGGAGAAAGTCCTGAGTTTGCTATATTTTGGAGAACATTAGCTTTTTTACTTTAATACTTCACTATTTAACCTTTATTTCAGGTTTCCCAGATTACACAGTGCAGTGATAAGGACTTTTGTCCTCATACAACACTACTCTGCAGCTATGATGGCAGTGTGTGGTCTTTCTCAGATGAAGAATTACACCTCAGTTGAAACTCTGGAAATCACCCAAAACCTAATAAACTCTTCAAGACAATGTCCTAGTGGTCATGGCCTCATGGTAGTGTTGAGAATTCCATGCACCCCACTGGCTGCAGTGGCATATGAACGTCTGTATAATGTAAGGGAAAGACTAGCGCTTGAAGATAACTTTGAAATAATCTTGGGAAATCCTAATTCTGGAATCACTATAGGGAAGCACTTTGTGGAGCAACTAAAGGTAACTTGCAGAATGACATATACTGGGAAGCTTCGTTAGATGGGTAGATGGGGAGACTGTTGGTGAGAGATATGGTCATGAAGTGTTGTTCATACTAGAAAAACTCAAAACTACTGCAAGGAGCACGACTTTTTTGACTTTAGGCAAATCAGCTGTGATTCCTTTACTGTCCTACCAATGGTTACTTTCTGGTTACTCCGTTGAATATTAACAGAAAGAGCTAGAGCTTGGCTTCCTGCAGCAACCCTTCCAAACAGCTGAACTGCTTTTATGTGTAGCAACAGAGAAAACAATCATATAGAACTGTCACAATTTTCTCACAAAGTCATTGTTGCATGGATTTTCTTCAGTGAAGATTTATATTATTCTTCTCACCAGCAGATGGCATAAAAGCACCAAATTGGTGATGCTGGCTATGGGTTTGGAATTCACAGCCTGGTACTTAATTCTTTCTGGACCATGTGTTATTTCGAAGATTCATTTATACCCTTTAGGTCCAGAATCTTAAGTCATCTGTGTAACAAAAGGCTCTGGTATTTTCTTGCTCTTCATAACACTGCCATCTGTTCGCTAAAGCAAAAACGTATATTACACTGTTCTGTGTTTAATTTGATGTGTTAGACAGTCATTCGACATCCGGAGCCTAATTCTCATCTTACTGTGTCATGAATAACTTTTTCTGAAAAATCAATACTCTAAATCACATCCCATTTTTCTTCCCAGACATGTACAGTAGTGGTAATAAGTGTACAAATGGCAGAAGTGGAAATATCATACCGTTGTTCCTGCTGTGTATTCCTTATCTGTAGGCCAGTCTCACAGCAGAAAGTATTGGCATAATAAAGCAGTATAACCTGATGCTCAACATTCAAATGACAGAACTAGTTATCAAATTTCTCATTACATTATTAGGAAAATTAACAACTTTGGTGGAGAGTAGGAAGCTTCAGGGGGTATTAAGTGAGGACAGTGTAATGTACATGTTCAAAACTTCAGTAGTTCCAGCTTCATGCTATTCCTCTAAGGTGAAATAGCCTCATTTCTTGCTTGTTTTCCTTCTTGAACTCAAACATCTGTAATTTATCTACCACAAGAAGCAACCCCTTCTCTCCCTGGAAGCTCCTACTCATCTTTATTACCTGATGTACCATATCCACTCTATCCATGTATGCCCCAGTCCTAGTGCTATGCAGCTGGGAGACAGGGAGACTTTTCAGACCAGAACATACTGTCCTGTTCTCCTCAGGATTACATCAGGCAGATTGCTACCTGTAACTCTTTAGGAATTGTGCAATCTACCTATGTTGAAATTGGCTCTGCCATGTGGCTTACTTTGGTGGAACATCCATCCACTGTACAAATCAATTCAAACAATGGATGATAAAATGTGTGTTTATTTGTGCCATATCAGCACGTTCAATAGTATCTCTTACGCAGATCTGGCAGAAAATTGAAGATGTAGATTGGAGGCCACAGACCTATTTGGAACTGGAAGGTTTGCCCTGTATATTAATATTTAGTGGTATGGATCCACAAGGGGAGTCTTTACCACGGTAAGTAGATCTGATATTTTCTCAGTGGGAGTTCTTTATCCATTGCTTACTGAATGGCTAAAAATTAACTGTTTAAATACTTGTGGGGAAGAAAACATTTCAGTGTCAAAGATGCTTCTTTTCCCTTTTTTGGTATATTTTTATATTATAAATAAAAAAGATTATTAGTAATAATCTCCTGCTTATACAAAATACAAGTAACTTAAAAATATTATGAGTTGTCATGGTATAAGGGTATGTAAAAAAGAAGTATCTATAGTTACTTTAGATACCTCAAAGTAGCTGAGATATCTGCAAGATACTGGTGTATATCCAGCAGGACATGTGGAGAGGTCTGTGCCTTCTGGAGTTGAAGCTGAAAGGCAAACAAGATGCCCTAGGACCACCAAAATAGCACTAAATGTTTTTGTTTGTTCAATTGAATCCAAAATGATACCTTTTTTTTCTTGTGTTGATGCTAATGTTCAGTGCACCAGATTAAACTGCTTAACTGGATAAAGAATAATAAAACTGTACGCACCATAATAGAAAATTTTTATTAAACACCAAAGATCTACCTTGTTCTATCTCATACGTAGCTTAAGCAGCTTGTAAAAAATATTCCTCTTTGGCTGTGTCTGGACAAGAAATAGAGTACAGTGAGTTCTCATACTATCTCATCTGTTTCTCTCCAGATCACTGAGATACTGTGACCTACGTTTAATAAATTCATCTTCTTTAGTAAGGACAACCTTGGAGCAAGAGCTTGGTTTGGCAGCATACTTTGTGAGCTCAGAAATTCACACCGAGAAAGCAGTTGTGAATGATGTGTTAGAAAGCGACCCAGAGAAACTAAGCAGCACTGATAATGAAGATGAAGAAATAGCAACAGAAGGTACTGCTACCAGTGATAATAAGAGGTGTAAAGTGATTGAGCTGTATTAGAAAAATACATGTGATATATCAGAAAAATGTGATGTATTAAAAAATGAGAAATGGATTTCAAATTCTTCCGTTTATTGTCTGACTTTGAACTCATATTGAAGTGGTAGAGATGATGGGGTTATTATTTCTTAAGAGAGGCCTGCCTTAGGTGTGATGAATACTTCTGTCCATTTAGTTGAAGTAAGTTGGTGTAATTTGAGTCAAAGGTGCACTGAAGTTAGGCATCTGAGTTATAAGACTGCTCTCCTGGTCTGTGAAGTATGGTGTACTCCCGTGGAGTCCAATTTAGAACATCAGCTAAGATGATACTTACTGCAGTGCTTTTTGCCTCTGTTTATTATTACTAAACTGCATGGGAAAAAAAAGCATTTTGGCATAGAAGGCTAAGTTAGGAACCTCAAGCAAATGCCCTTGAGGGACTGTCATCATCAAAAGCTGAGATATAATTTATCCAAAAAGGTGTTATGCAGTGGGTAGGAGGCAGTTCATAACACACTGACAAAACAGAGCACTTTATCAGTTGGTTTTACTGACACTAGATGGGTAAGAAAGGTAAAACACAGCTGTGACGTGTCAGCTCCTGGCAGCAGAATTGATTTTGTAAGTCTACTGCAGTTCAACATAATTAGATTATTTTATAGGCTGATCCAATGCTGCGTGATAGGAACACATTGAATACAGTGTCAGAAGGAGGACAGAATCTAGACTAATCAAAGAATCATGGCTTAGGTAGGTAGGAACCTTAAAGACCATCCAGTTTCACCCTGCCACGGGCAGGGTTGCAATACAGCAGATCTGGCTGCTCAGGGTTCCATCCAAACTTGTGTGCTCTTCCTTATTTCAACAATATAGCCATCACTTCTTACAGGCTTACTTTAATTATGCTTTGTTTTTGTTTTCCTCTGCTACTATTGATGAAACAGGTTCTACTTCAGAAAAGAGAAGTCCCATGAAAAGAGAAAGGTCTCATTCTCACGACTCTGCATCTTCATCTCTCTCTTCGAAAGCTTCCAGTAAGTCCTTAAGTTTATTTCTATTAAGCTGTATTTAAGATAGATAAAAGACCTTTTGTTCAGCTTGTTAGAGAAAGAAAAAAAGGCATAAATCACTCAGCTTTTGGCAAGACCTATTTTAATGAGGTTATTATAGGTAACTTCTAAAAAAGTAATTTAGAATCAGGCTTCTTAAATACAAGTAGATGATTTCTTGCTTGGAAAGTAATCATAGGACAGAGTACCTAAAACAGGCACTCCTTTAATGTGTGACACTTAGGTTTGAATCCTTAGTTAGTACTGAGTGAGTTCACTGAAGCTATGACAATTCAACAGTTTTAAATAATCTTTTGAAAATCCATAGGAAAAAAAGAATTGTCAGTCTTGTTTGTGTCTTTGTCTTTTTTGTTTTGCTCTGGAATGTTCACTCATTACTGCATCATCACTGCACTGTTTGGAAGCTCCTTTGGAGATGGATCTTTTTTCTTAAATCTTTGTTTCCTTTTTAATCTGCAAATTGTTGCGTAAAACATGTGACAATGTTGAGAATTACCTGAGCTTCTTGTCTGATAAGTTTATTTGAATACTTTTCAGTGCAGATAATGGGGGGAGAGTTGACTGAAAGTTCAGAAGACAAACTGTTAGGTGGGTGTTACAATGTCCTGCAGCTTTTCAAAACATGTTGCTGCTTTCCAGTCGCAATACCTTCTTTTTGATCTGCTTGTAGTTTTCACCATGCTGAAGTGCATATTTAGCCATGGTTTCTTTTCTACAAACACAGTAGTGGTTACAAAAGGAAAGAAAAAGACAAGATTTGAAGACATTTTTTATAAGATTTTTAACCGCTTTAATATGAAAAATGCTTTTTCTTCTTTAGTCTGTTCTTCAGTTCTGCAGGATCCATATGGCCTGTGTAGCCTGAATTTGCCTGTGGTTAAACAAATCTTTTCTTTTTTTTTCTCTTTTCTCTTTCTTTTCCTTTTTTCCTTGTGCTCTGGGATACTTATATTCCGCAGGATGTTACAGTGGTTTCTTGAAACCATTCATACTGCTGATGATTTCTTTACATCTTCATTGCAAACATCACTTGGTGGCTGCTTTAGATTAATATCTGCAACTAGGATCTCTTACCATTTCTTGAGACCAAGAGAAACTACGGACTCTTTTATTAGTTCAAAATCTGTGTTTGTTGCTTTTTTTTCGTTGTTGTTTGAGAACACAGACTTTTGTTTTCACTGGGAATGGAAAGCTGCTTTTATCTATGTCTAGCTTCAGACAGACATTCTTATTAACACTAGGAGACTGATTCCTGAGCCAGTATTCAGTCTGCTCTGAGGACCGCACAGCCTTTACATCTCATTTTTGGAGGTTATTGAGATTAAAGATGCTCAGAGTCACTCAAAATGAAGCCTTAAACTCTCAAGAAATCATTATAGTTAGAATATATAAATAAAAGTACACCATTTTCAGAGAATTAGCAAAGAGCTGTGAGCTATATCTATGTGATGGTCAAGGCCAGTCTTGGTAAGTTCAGTTTCTGCTCTGAGCTGACCAAAGGTTGGATGGGTTCATAGCACCAAAGTCTTGAGAGCTGAGTTATATTATGTCAGGCTGTGTTTCAGTGTCACAAATATGAGTGTGGAATCAGAGCTGACTTAGAGCTGAGAACTGTTTTTGTTTGGAGATTTCTGTAGTTTGATGGGGTAAGAGCCTGCAAGTACTAATTTTCTTTCACCCTTTTAAACAAAAGTTTACAGAATTTTATAGTCTTGAGTGATGAGGATATCTGATGAACTTATGGCTCAAAAAGGGAATGGCTGAGGACAGGTCAATCACACCTTTCCTATGAACATAAGTTCTTGGAAAGGCATTTGCTGCATTGAGACAAATACTCCCAACTAATCTCATTAAGACTTTCTCTATGAGTAAGCTGAAAGATAGCAGGAACAGGAGTGGGGCTGCATTATTTGACAGGTACTGTATCTAAGCAATTTTTCAGTGTTTCACTGTGTCATTGACTAGCTGGGATTATTGCATTTACATTGAAATATTATGTTGTATTGAAATATAATTTTCCTTTAGTTACAGCGTTCTGCAGCGAGCCATCTCCTCCTTTAGTAACAGCAGGAGACAGAGCAAAATCCCCCCACCAAGTTCTAAGTAACAGCACTGAAGAAGCTACAAATAACCATGAAAAGCAGAAGCAGAAGGTAGACAAGGGAGCACAAACAACAATCAGCAAACACTTACCACCGGGAAATGAACAACCTGATACAAAACAAAACATAAAAAGTGCCCAAATTTCCATCACCTCCTCATCCTCCTCACCTTTCTCTTCCTCTTCTTCCTCTTGTGCACCTACTCATAACTCCTTCATCTTACAGACCTCTCAGTGCTCCATGACTAAATCATCAAAACAGCCACCCATAGTTTTCCTGCCCAAACTGGTTTATGACATTATTACCTCTACGGACAGCAGTGGACTTCCGAAATCATCTTCCCTCTTGCCTTACCACTCTGTGATGTGGGCAAGTTCTTTTCGTCCTCTTATGAGTAAGATGATGACTTGCACAGAGCAGTCTCTATACTACCGCCAATGGACAGTGCCCAAGCCAATCCATATGGACTACAATAATAGAAATGAGGGCAGAATGGACACCTTTCACCCAAGGAGGCTGCTGCTGAGTGGGCCACCACAGGTGTGTAATAAGAGCAAGGTATTATCATCCATTTATGTTATTTAGTTTTATCATAATCTACAAAAATAGATTAGTTATTATTATTCATACTTGAAACTTTTTTTTTATGTGGAGAGTAAGTTGCTTAAATTTTATTTACTTATTTCCCAACTCCCTTCTAATAAAATGATCTTTCATTCTTTACCATTAGTTTGAGTTCAAAGACAATGAATCTGGAGCAATATTCATTTTCTGTCAGTCTCTTTCCATTAAAATGTTTTAAAACATAGCTTGCTTGGAAGATAGATTTCATGCATCATTTCTGTCACAGATGAATAAGCATTTACATTTTAAATAAAGAACAGCACAAAAACACTTCCCTGGATCAATCTAAAGATAGCTGGAACTTTGCAGTT
>JAOWBP010068808.1:13785-31984 GCA_028571105.1 Tragopan temminckii
GCATTTACATTTTAAATAAAGAACAGCACAAAAACACTTCCCTGGATCAATCTAAAGATAGCTGGAACTTTGCAGTTCAGGTATTTTCTGTTTCCTCCACGCGACAGGCAGAAATTCAGAAGCTGTTGTAGGTAGCACATGCAAGAAGGCCTGTTCAGCATTAGCACAGCTTTATTTACAAGATGAATACTAACCAAGAGTTTGTAAATTTATTTCAAAATATGCATAAAGTGGGTATTGTCTTAAGAAGTTCCTTGCTTGTCTTTTAAATTATCTGAGAATGTTTAATACTTACGTCTGAGTAAGACATCTCCTAGTTCAGTGCACATGTTACATAGTAAGTCTGATATTGTGCCTCTCATATTCTCCTCAATTATCAAGCAATGAGACCATATGCCTATGAGCATATTTACATCACATGAACATCAGAAGTCAGAAAGGATAAATCAAACCGAAGACTCCTGTTGCTGTAGCATCAACAAAAAATTAATCTAAAGAAAGTTAGCTGCCTTATCTTGCTGTATGATCCACCCATATGGATTTATGCCTATTATAAATGCCATTTATGCCTATCGACTGAAAAAGGAAACTATGTATATTGCTACTTATTAAATATTTTTTTCCGTAGTACCAAATGTATATTGCAGTGAAGTAAGAAGAGCATAAATGGGCTTTTCATATTGAAACTTCCTGTAAACGTTACTGTAATGTGTAAAGGATTCCAGAAAGTACTCCGATTAGAAGTTATACAATACTCTCGATTCTTTTAATATAAATTGCCCATGTTTGCCAAAGATTGAAGTGTTACATGATCAAGAAAATGAATGTCATATTAAGGCGCAGACCAAAAAATAACATTCTGGAGCAGGTTGTTGACATCCATCTCTAAGAAAAACATAAGCTGTGACAATTTTTTTGTAGAATTTTATATGTATACACATCACAACTCACAAAGAGACTATTCCCAAAGATACCATAAAAATTCAGATTTACTCATATGTAAATACTGCTTTAGTATTCATCTGAGCGTAAAGCATATGGTTTAGGGTCTCAGATGTAAACCTGTGTTTCTCAGAATAGTCATTCAGAGACCTCTGAGAGCACACTACATATCCGTCAGAAGGACTTGCTGTTTAACACATGACATGTGACATTTAGCTAGTTATATTGAGACAAGCAGCTTGCTCATTCATTAGCTCCCTACCGTGGTATATGATATTCACCACCTTTAACTATCAAATGAAACTCTTTTTCAAATACGGAATAGGGCTCCTGTGGGCCCTCTGTACAGCAGTGAATGTCACCTTTAATATCACTTTCTTTATGTGAAGTTCCATCCTTCCTCCAGTTATCTGGAGAAGCTGGCAGCCCATGTCTATGTCAGGTACACTCTTTGCTGAATGAAGAACTGGATGGAAGGCTGAGCCTAGAGAGTGGTGGTGAATGGAGTTAAATCCAGCTGGTGACTGATCCCCAAGGGTCAGTATTTGGGCCCATCTTGTTTAATTACTCATGATCTGGATGACGGCACTGAGTGCATCCTCAGTAAGTTAGCGGACAACACCAAGCTGTGGGGAAGTGTAGGAAGGGCATTCTGAGAGATCTGCACAGGTTGGATTGATGGTCTGAGGCCAATGGGAAGAAGTTCAACAAGACTAAATATTGGGCCCTGCACTTTGGTCGCAACCCTAGGCAACACTACAGGTTTGGAGCAGAAAGCTGCACAGGGGAAAAGGATATGGAATTGCTAGTTAGGCTAAACGTGAGCCAGCAGTGCTAAGAAGGCCAATGGCATCCTGGCTTATATCAGAAATAGTGCAGTCAGCAAGAACAGAGAAGCCTAGAACTAGCATTTTCCATAGGCAGGTATGCTGCTCGTAGTCTGTAAGTAACTGCCCATTCCTGATCGTGGAAGTTCTCTCAGGGAAGGAAAATTATCTTAAGACATCTCTTGAGGAAGAAAACTGCTGCCCATACTGTTTGGGTCTCCTCTCCTTTTCCCAAAATTTTACTACAGTGGGCTTAAATGCCATTCTTGTAATGTAATAAAAGTATTAGGGAAATATTTAATATATCTTTTGTTAGCTGTCTTTTAGCAGAACATAGCAAGTGGAAACGAGGAGAAGACCCAGCACCATTTGACCAGCTGTCTGTGGACCATCAGAATATTTTCTATGAATCAACACTGGTTCGCAGACCACAGTCTGAAAACCACTGCTGTGGTACGTGAAGAACTATCTCACCTGGAAATTAAAGTAGAAAAGCCTTATGGAATTATTTCCACTTTTGCCATATTACTCCAAATGTGAAGATTGTTATCAGATGGTACTTTCTAGAAACAATAATAAAGTACTTCCAGTGCTCCCAATGTCTAATGACTGGAACAAGTTAAAAAAAAAATAAAAAAAAAAATAAAAAGAAGAAACTCATTGCTCTTAGACCTGCTACAACAGCACCTTTGGATGACCATTTTATGAATAAGCACGTTTAATTTTTCTGACTGAATTCTCTCAGTCTCCAGTTTTTAGTTTGTTTTCAGTTTATTGTAGATACCTATGGAAAATACAGTTCAGTGATCAAAATCTTTTAACAGCTTCCACTCCTGTAGGCACTGTGGGTCTTTGACCCAAAAGATGAACCTTTGTTCTTCTGGAATTTTCTGTGGGAAGGATCTGAATTCATGTTCTTTCCTCTTGCTCTTGTACGTCTACAATCTTCATGAATGAAGAATTGCAGAGTAAAAATGTTCTTAGTATCTCACAAAATCATGCCTTGCATTTAGGATGAAAATAGAAACGAAAATGCTAAATCTTTGCAGGATCCACATTCCTTATTTATTGGAAGTTTTCACAAAATATGAGATTTTTGCAACTTAGTCTTCTGTGATTTTCTCCTTCAAATTCTAATTCATCAGACTTCTATCTTTCATATTCAGATACCCAGAAACAAATTAGAGTAGTACTTCAATTATTTGACAAGGTATGACCCCCAGGTGAGCTATCCTGCTTGCAGCATCTCTTTGCAGATGCCCCAAAAAACTGATCCAAAAGAAGGGTAGCGATATATAAGACAAGAATTCTTTGGAGAGATCTGGCAGCTGTGTGTAATGACAGATCCTCAGTACTTTCAAGCAAGCAGACACTCTGTGCATTTCCATCTGGTCAAGTGATGGTACATAAAAAACAATATTAGAATCATAGAATCATATCATTGAATTTAAAGGCACATTTACCTATCTGAGCATGCTATAAATTCGGATTTTCAAGGCTCTTCCCTTCTGAAGCAAACGTTGTTGTCAAGTAGAAGTCATTTTTCTTTTGAATCTTCTGCTCTCTAAATGAACTGAGAAAAGTGTTCTGTATTTCACCAAGTCATTTCTTCAGCAGAAAATGCAGGCAAATACGTGAGTGAGGGGAGTCAAAGTAAGAATGTTGTAATGTGTTCAGTCTGGGTTCACTGCCTGCAGAGAAGCAGTCTGAAAATGAGAGATTCCTGCCTGCTCCCACCAGCATTTTCCATACAGTGCTGCTAATACCTAGCAGTTCATAAAGCTCAGTGCTATACTGGACAGTTTTCAGCTGACAGATAATGAGATTAGGTAAAATGTGATGCATAGAATATCAAAAGTGCATATGTTTTAGTTTCCTGGTCAGGGACCAATATTTTTAATCCCATGGTTTTCAGCATTTTCAATTTGCGACCCTACTGCTTTGTATGTTCGAATCAATAGACAGTTGCTACCTTTCATCTAAGTACCACTTAGGGTTAGCCCGCTGACCCCAGATGTATTGTTGAAAACCATTTGTGAAAACCTGTTTCCTGAGCTAACAGAAAATAGATGTTTTTGATAGAACAAGTTTTAAATAGTTACTGAAAGGGAAAAGTAAGGCTTTCAGCCTGCTGACAATTCTAAGAATACACTTAAAACAGATTAGGAATGACAGCTCTGTCCTTTTGACAATTTATCTCTCATTTGTTCAAAATTACAGAACTCTTAATCTGTCAGGCCACCTAATGTTTAATCAGAGGATGGTGGGAGGCATGTAAAAAGAGTACATTCGTAATGGCATAGAAATGTAATCTCTGCTATGACAAAAAACGTAGAAAATACATTCTAATAAAACAAAGTATGATCAACTTTGCCACAAATGTGGAGAATGAAGAAGTTTTGCCTTGCTTACCAATAAACAACTATTTCATTGAAGCTTAGAGCTTTGTTCCAAAGTTAGTAAAAAGATTCTCGTGAGTCTCAAAGGATTTTATATGAAAGCTCAGACTGGGAACTAGAAACATCTCACCCATGGCTCTGTGCTCTAATGGAAAGTAACTTCTTCCTGTATTACCCCTGAACAACATGGAGTTGTGTGCTAGCAGAACACATGGTCTACGGGCTTATTTTACCCTCAGCAGGGAAAAGGGAACCCTTTTCAACCCTTGCCAAACATTCAAGTGCAATCTGATTTACTGAGAGTTACAGCGATGATCTTTGACAAAAGCAAATGTTTACTTGCTCATGTTCCATCTTCAAAGACTCAAGTGTTGAGAGAAAATGAAAAAGCTACTTGAAATATGGAAATATTAAGTCCAGCACTGTTTTTCATTGTCCAGTACGTGATGTTGCTGACGCCCCCAGCACTGGCAATGAAAGCTGGGGTTTAAATGCAGTACTAATGTATATGTATTTCAAAATCCGATTCAACTACCTGAGAACAGATAGTTGCAGAAGGAGAACATGCCATAACTGATCTACGTGTTAACTTCACTCAGTATTTTCCTGTCAGAATGAAATGAGTTTGCAGGTCTCTTTTTTTCTCCCTTTCTGTACTGTGTCCTTTTAAAGTGTAACAGCGTTATTTCCTCATGTGATCATCAATAAACTCTATGTGGAAGACACTGAGCAATTAACTGAGTTAAACACTGGCTGTGGCTGAAGAACCTACAAAAGGATAGCAAAACAATTGGGCATAAGGAAGAGAAAATACATATTTTTCGTGGGGTAAAAACAAAAGTTCAAAGTAACAATCAAAGTAATTTTAAAACAAGCTTTTAACAGGTAATTTGAAAACATTGGAAGGAAAATAACATTATTTCAGGAAAAGATGTGGAACGAGCATTATCGTGTATGCCATATCCTCTGGGACTGGATGTGGCCTGGACAAGTTCTCCAGTAGAGGTCTGACACTTCTTCCTTCAGGATACTTCAACAGCACTCAGTATGCTGATGAATTGTGCAAATACGAAAGAGTTGAAGTAATTCTTTTGTTATTTTACGTCACGTGAATTGTTTTTAGAACACTATATGAGTTTATGTGGATTTTTAAGTGTTCATTGCCAATTTAGCAACTGTAAGAGAGAGAAAATTCAAGTTTGCTGTCTTATAATTAGACCCGTGATACAAAATGCACTTTCCAAACTAACTTCCTACATGAAGAGCACAAAAACATCGAGCACCTAAGCATGTCATTTATGGTTAGGAATAGGAAAGTATAGGGATGTGCAAACACTAAATATTAACATTTGGTTTCATTTCAGCTGTAATTTCCAGATGAAAATGAAAGTTCTGTATTTTCTGATTTGTATGTTTACAGATAGGGAAAACAGGTGCCTACCTGCAGTTCCTCAGTATTTTGTCCAGAATGCTGATCAGGCTGACAGAAGTGGATGTTTATGATGAGGAAGAAATCAACATTAGTAAGTTCTTGTTATAAATAATATATAAATATGATTTGCTTCTGGAGAATTTAGAGACTTGTTATATTAATTCAAGCAGTATTTTTTTCTGCATATTCTATGCTGTTCACCTTAGCAATTAGAAATATTGTTGAAATATTTTTAGATTTTTTTATCTTCAACTGATACTTAAGAACATTTTAATATTTCACTCATCACTTAGAGTTTAGTCTTCCTCTCAGTAAGACAACTACAAACCTCTGTTTTCCTTGGTAAATAATTATCTGCATTTATGTACATTAGATGATAGCCAGCCATCATTTTTAAGTTTAAAATTGGAATGAACTTTTGAGGCAAATTGCGTAAAAGCAATCAGTGAAAAACTGACACATTTGTATTGCCAGGGGCAATGTTATATTTTCTAAATACATAAGACCACATGAAGAAAAAAAACATTTCCTGCTTTCTAATAGCTAGTTTTAGTCTGAAATTCTAAAATTATCATTTACTCACTCTCTCCTAATTCCAGATACTCAGCCACAGTAATTATGGATCAGTTGCATAGAGAAATCATATAATAGTAGAATAGCTTATCGGGGGGTTTGATAGGAGGACAACTGCATGGCCACTGAGTTCAGCATGGGGCTTAGCAGGAATCTAGGGAGGTCTGGTAACCTGACTGGAACGCCAAGCTCTGTTGTTGTTAGCGACCAACATGGTGAGATAAATCAACATGAAATCACAAGTGAAAGTTGGGTGCCATAAGGAAATAGGAGCATGGAGTAGTGTCTATGCTTTAAAATCACAACCTGATTCATGTTGCATCAACTTCACGCAGCAGATGACATCTTTTCGTGATGTTACTACGTTTTTGTCATAAAATACAGCTCTGAGCAAAGTAGTTGTGCAAAATAATATGCCAAATTTAAAAGCTGATTTAGAAGGTTACATAGATGAAGGGTTTAATGTAGGCACAAGGAATACTGAATTTAATGCCCTTCTATTGGAAATTCACCATCTGATTAATTCCATCTGAGATTCATATTTACTTTGGATTTTACCTATTGTAAATAATCATTGTAGCTCTTTACAATATCTGGCAGCTGACCCTCAAACTGAACTCTTCGCTACTTTCATCCTCTTGACAAAAATAAAAGAGTATTTCATTAGGACTAGTGTGTGTATGTTTCTTGACTTGCTTGTTTGTTTTATCTCAATTTCCCTGTTTCAAAAAAAGCCTGATTTCAGTTCCTCTAGACTTCAGTGCCCCTTAAAAGGGGCATCTGACTTTAACTCTGCATGGTACTTAACACCCAATTTCTGAAGTAAGTATTTTTTCTCCACTCAGCTCACAGATGTGCAGTGGAAAGACTGCAAATGTCTAGATACAGGTAGATCAGCCTTACTAGCGCCTTAAAAATTGTTTTCATTATGAATTAAAAGCCAAAATTGCAGTGAGAAATGAGGTATGTTTGTTCAAAGCTGCACCTCTTTATGTATAATAATATTGCTTAATCAGAATGATTAAAGAAAAAATGATGCAAGAATTGTATTCATAGCAAAACATTCTATAATAATAATAAAAGGCGTATTTGCAATTGTAGTTCCATTAATTTTTATTTTTCAATAATTTCATAGACATAAAAGAAGAATCAGATCAATGCTACCATCAGCCTGGAGATACATGGCCAGATTTGGAGATGTTTAAGAAGATCCCTTTTGACTATACTATACATGACCCAAAATATGAAGATGCAAGTCTGATTTGTTCGAAGCTTCAGACTATAAACAGTGAAGGTTAGAATTTGAAAAATCTAGAATGTTACACATACATACATTTATTTGGTTTTAGCATATGAATCTTGTTGACTTTTAAACAGTGTAAAACTGTCAGAATTGCACTTGACTAAATAATAATTGAAAGAAGATTTGTAGTTTGTTAGATGAAACACTAGATTATTAGCCTTATTAATATTTTGTGGCATATTAAAGTGGTAGTCTCATTAAAAACACTGATCCCACAAAAAGTGAGTATTTTAATGTTTTCAATTGTAATGTCGTTCAGTTTGTAGCAATGAAGTGACTTACCTGTTATTTATGTACTTTATGTTCTTAGAGATATTTATAGGTTTATTTGGTTTAGGTTTGGAAAAGGTGATATGTATCTGTTCAGATTTAAATTCCTGTAGTATTAAGGTGTGAATTAGTCCTCTGGACTCCTTTAATAATTCTTCATAAGAAATAAGCACTTCTGAAGTAAATTTTATCTGAAGTATGCATTTAAATTAGGACATGTGGATTGCAGATGTGTTTGTGTCTTTCTGTGGGCTGTAGCACTCTTCTAGCTTACAGGCAAATAATAAATGAAAATGCTTATGGCCAGGTGAAATAACTGTCTTATCTTACTGTGGTCCCATACATAAGCCAGCTGGGGAAACATGGGACTGGGTAGGATGCATCCAATCACACCAAGAGAGCTCGCCAACACCTTTAAAACGTAACGATGAATGGAGATTCCTGGTGATTGAAAAAAGGCAAATATCATTGCCTTTTTTTTTCAGGACAAGAAGGAAGGTTAAAGCAATTACTGCCTATTCAGCCTACTCTCAATCCACAAAACAGTTATGGATCCAACCCTCCTGCAAATCACGTCCAGGACCATAAAGAACAGGACAGTGATTGGAAACAGCTAGCGTGGAACAATCATAGGCAAATAATGACTGGCAAACCTAATTGCCTTTTGTCATGAGATGACTGGCAGGATGGACAAAGCAAGATCAGTGGTTTTATCTTGACTTCAGCGAGGCTTTTGTCAGTGTCTTCTGTAATATCTTTGTAGCCAAACATGGAGAGAGAGAGAGTTTGGACAGGTCAATTGTGAAGTGCATAGGAATTGACTCAAATATGATGTGGCACAGTCTGACTGACACCTACTTATGCATGGCAATGCTTAAGGACTGATAGTGGGGAAAATGCTGTTTAAGATTGCCTTTAATAATCCAATCAAAGGGAAATATTGCAACCTCAGCAAGTTCATGGACTTCCACTACTATGCTCAGAATGAAATTAAACTTTGTTTTGCATGTATTTAATCCTGCAATCGTTCTATAATTTAAAGTGACAATTTGTCACAAGGGAGTACATTCTGGCCTTGAATATATGTTGCATACATTTTGTTTCTGTTTTTAATAGACAGACCCATTAGCAGAAGGCAGGAGGATATGTACACCCACCGTCAAACAACTAGAATGAGATTATCCAAGTATGCAGCGTATAACACCTACCATCACTGTGAACAGTGTCATCAGTATATGGGTTTCAATCCCAGATACCAGGTAAAAATTTCCAGACATTTAGATCAGATATTGAAGCAGACACAACCCAAACACAGTTTTGTGTTTATTCACTGTAGCTAAATTGACTTACAAGCTGTTTGTGTGGATTAAAGAAAGAGCTGATTGATGGATTTTATTATGTCTTGAGGTTTGCCTGCCTTGACTAGACACCAGACATGGGGACTATAGAGTTTCTGTTCCTCATATAATCTGGGGCCTTCAGAGGGACATTATGTGTTTGGTAATGTTATGAATGCATATTCACCACAGTGAGACTTTGTAAGAAATAATTTTGACACTAACCACTGGAATTATCCTATTTTTTCCCATCCTCAGCTTTATGAGTCCACTCTGCATGCATTTGCCTTTTCCTATTCCATGCTGGGAGAAGAGATCCAGCTTCATTTTATCATTCCAAAGTCAAAGGAGCATCATTTTGTCTTTAGCCAACCAGGAAGACAACTGGAAAGCATGAGGCTGCCACTAGTCACAGATAAGGTAGATGAATTATTATATTTGTGGCCATATATAGGAGAGAGACATGACCAACTTTAAGATTCGTTGTAGGATTCTTTACATTTCTGATCGTGTTGTTGAAAGATGATAAGGGCCTGACACTACGTTTGTATTTTCTCCCAGAAAGAGAGACATGAAACAAAATTGTCAAGCCACTAATAAGCTTTTTCTTTTTCTCATTACCAAGGCTGTTTTTTTTTTTCACATTTATATTCTTATCTGAGGTTAAAGTTTTTTGGTTATGGGTTTAAGGTGTTAAAGCGAGAACAGTTTCAGCAATTGGCCTCAGAGATGTGGTTTTGTTTATCACACAGGTTACTGACTGTAAGGAAGCAATTTTTTACTGCAAAGAAAGGCAATGGATTTTCAGTCCTATTATGCATAAGTGCTCAGATGCTTTCTTATAAAAACAAGGCTTTCAAAGAATCTTTGCCATGGCTTTAAGACTGTCCAAAGAATTGCAGGATACACTTGTAGAAAACACTGTATAAAACATTTGGCAGGCTATGCAGCCTCTGATGTTGGCCTTTTCAATGACTCTTAATATCCATATTTATGATAAAACTGTGAGCGGTTCAGCCTAGGCTGTGGGCATTATTGGAGCAATTTGTGAAACAGTAGCAAACACTAGCTTACTACTTTACTTGAGAAAATAAGCTGCTTCCAATAAATGATAATCTATCAATATCACCCTTCAGTTTGGGCATTTATATTCTCAAATATTGAAATGGGAAACTCCACACAGCAACATAGCAGCAAATGTACAATGTGAGTTTTAAACTTCAGTAACCTTGTATTTTGCTATGTAACTTGAACTGTGATCTGGGTAGTTGTGGGTTCTTCTGCTTCTATCGCAGACTTGCTCTGAGGTTTTGCCAAAATTGTTTATGGTGCCTGCAGTCTTGATGCAAGCTTGAAAAGAACTGTGAGATTTAAACCTAGATTATAAAACTACTATAACATATTTTTCTCAATGCACTTTAATTAAATTTGTAGAACTCCACAGGAATTAAACCCACCATATTGTGCTTTGACATTTTTAATGAGTAGTGTTTAATTGTGAGGGCTGTGAAGAGGCATACTTTCATTTTGGGTCCCTAGCAGCCTTGGTAGGCATCAGGCTGAAATCAGTTCCTCAGACTGGAACAGTCCTGGATGTTTGTAGAAACAGGGCGCTATGGAGGTATACTATCAAACCTGGAAGTACCTAATGAGTTTAAATGAATTCAAGATTGGATGATAGCCAGTCAGAAGACTTGTATTACAGTTTTGGACTAATATGTTTCTTACCATGTTCTGTCATATGGATCTGAACCCTTTTCAAGGTCCATGAGTAGCTGGAAGTAAAAATTAGCAGTCCTATCCAATTCACCACTCTCTCACCAGATAGATAAGTTAGTAGATGGAGTTTTTTTTTTTTCCAACTCTTATAAAAGTTGTTTATTTTCCCGTTAAGCTGATTTAAAATGTAGCAAAGTAGTAGAACTTAAACCAATTTACTCTGTTGATGGACCCGGTTCTTGTTTAAACATTATCCAGCTTAATACAGAAACTTACTCTTCCATTTATTTACAGAGTGAAGATTTCATAAAAAGCCCCACTTTTACTCCCACCACTGGGCGTCATGAACATGGGCTTTTCAATTTATATCATGCAATGGATGGAGCCAGTCATCTGCATGTTTTAGTTGTCAAGGAATATGAAATGGCCATATATAAAAAGTACTGGCCCAACCACATTATGCTTGTTCTTCCAAGCATTTTCAACAGTGCAGGAGTAGGTAAGTGTGACATAAAGTGCAACATAAAAAAATGTGGGCATGTGACTTGGGCTCTTGAGGTGGTGCTATTCATCAGTGAAGTGTAGACATATACATTATGGCTACCATATCTGGTGATCTGGATTCTCTTTGAAGACAGTCTTATGTAACAGTCTGTGTAACAGCCTTAGGTGCAGTTCACTTAATCCAGATCACCTAGAACAAGCTAGATGAATCACATCATGAAAATACTTTGTCTTCTCTCTTGATTTTAAATAGAACTGAGGGTAGTTGATTCAGATGGGATTACCTACTCTGCCTTCTTCTGGAACTAAGTTGCGTCCTATTTCCTGAAAGCTGTGTCATTGCTAATTCTGCATAGAAACCTTAGGTACCCAGAGAGCTTCAGATGTTGCTAGATGCTGCTGTTTGCTCAACTAAATTGTGCTCACACTTTCTGGTAGAGGAGGTAACTGCTGCATCTCATGGAAGTGAAACAACTGAGTTCATGAGACTGGTGTTGTCTTGACTGGAAACCCTCTAATACAGCTTCAGCTGTGTGTGTGTGAGAAATGAGTTGGGTAAAGATTAGTGAGCACACCGATCAGATATATCTCTTAGGTAGATTCTGTTAATATAATATCTGTGAAATAGTCAACACCTTGCATTAGTGATGCAATTTGTAGACAGCGGTAGTGACAATCGTTGAGAATAGAGAGTCGAGAAATTGCTCCCATGTTATTCAGTTAATGTTAACCCACATTTCTAGATGTTTACACTACGAGATGATAGTTGAGGCACTATCTGTCAGGTTAAAATGACCAGTCACTCAACCCTTCAGATAATAAGAAATCTTTACCATGGAAATCAGGCTTCATTTTGCACGCTTTCCAGTGGGGTTCTGTCAGTCATTAGCTTGGCCAGAGACACAGCATGTTGACTCTGGGGAGTGTTAGGACATTGAAGTCTTCAGAGTGAGTCATACTGTGGGGTCCAGAAATTCTCCCTTCAAAAGGAGTCCAAGTTAAAAGCAAACAATTTCTGCCCCTACTTTTCATCTTATGGATTATGTCCTTGGTTTCAGGTGCGGCACACTTCCTGATAAAAGAACTGTCTTATCACAACTTGGAGCTAGAACGAAATCGGCAGGAGGAGCTGGGCATAAAGCCCCAGGATATTTGGCCTTTCATTGTCATTTCAGATGACTCCTGTGTTATGTGGAATGCAGTAGAAGTCGATTGTTCAGGAGACAGGAAAAGGTAAATAGAAGACCACATGCTTTTTCAGCTGATCTCTTTTAAGCTTTCACAGCATATCAGTTTTAAAATGACGTTTTGTATACTACTTTTACCCTGTGCAAGCAGAGCATAATATTTGCCATTTGAAAAATTGTTTTCCACAATGTTTAGTGCCCGTTTTGCTTTTCTGTCCCCTGAGGATTTAAGTGCCTTGCTCTGGTTCAAACTAGAACTGCAGATTTCAAGTTCTGAAAACAGTCTTTCATACACTGAGCAAACACACAGCCATTCACGTGTACATTTTCAGTAGGATTTTTCTAAGGAAGCTAAAAGACATTTCTGTGCAAATTGGGCAACTGCTTTCTGCTGGATTGTTTGTCAGTCTCAGTCTATGTGGCTCTTTCAATACCCCAAGTCTTCAAAAAGTATTTTTATTTTCATTATCTTAGAACATTATTTGTTCTAGATGTCTTTGTCTATTCCCAGAATGATGGCAATGCAGGAGTTATAGCAAACCTTCAAAAAGAAATATGTTCATTGAAAGCTTTGAGATTTATGGTTTTGAGAGGTAGATTAGGACTATCTTGCACTTTACACTTAAGTTATGGCACAAAGTCAGCAACCCTGCAGTGATCATTATCCAGGTACATTGCAACATTATCCTGGTAACTTTAAAAATCTGGAAATCTGAGTGAATACTTTGAAAGATCTAAGGTAAATTTCTGACCTGACATATCAGTCCCCCACCACATAAGCACTAGTTAGTTTTAACTTTTGAGTCTGCCCTGAAATGGGAGGTGGAAAGTTGCAATAAAGTAGTACAACATTGAAGCTATCTACCTGGTAACTACTATGAACTGTTGAGAACTGTTGTTTCAGACGAATAAGATTCTGATTATCCTCTCTACATTTCAACACATTTTCCTAATTGCTGTAGTGACTATACATGGACTGAAAGGAATGTTTCCTTGAAGCACATTCTGCAACGTATTGAAGCAACTCCTAATGTCACTCACTATGCCTTAATTGGGATGAGAAAATGGTCCAGTAAAACAAACACTTCTGAGATCAAGGAACCATTCTCCTGTTGCCACGTACATGATTTCATTATGCTAAATGTTGATCTGACACAGAATGTACAGTACAATCAGAACAGGTAAGTGAATCTGTAACATCTTTCAAAAGACATAATGAACCAAATAAATTTTACAAACAATATTGCTGGATTTTTAGGAGGTTATTAATGGAGCACAAACAGATTTTGTTTTCTTTTTGAACATTCAAATCCTTCCCAAATTACCAACAGTTAGAAAAAGACATTAATCCCCATAGTTTCAAATAAGCAGTCATTTGAATTATGGAGTAGATGCACTAAGCAGTGTGTACTGTAATGCAGGCCTCCCAGTTTTATGCAAGTGACCTTCAGGTTACACCATACTTCTCTTCCTGCCCACTTGGACATTTCCAAAGGAAATCATGGCTTTGTGGGTGAATGGTGCATAACTAAGTCTTGTTCTGACATGGAACTGAAATACAGCTGTATGTTTTTGTTTGTTTGTTTGTTTGTTTTTATGTTGAGGAGCATAATATAGATCAGAATAGATATTAAGACAAATTTCTTTACCGTGAGGGTGGTCAAACATTGGAACAGGTTTCCTAGCAAGGTAGTCATGCCTGTCAGTGTTCAAGAGACATTTAGATAATTTAGTGTATTTTAACTTTTGATTAATCCTGAAGTGGTCAGACAGCTGGATTGGATGATCTTTGCATGCCCCTTCCAACTGAACTATTCCTATTCCTATTCCTATTCCTATTCCTATTCCTATTCCTATTCCTATTCCTATTCCTGTTCCTATTCCTATTCCATGTATGTTTATCGGCAAAATCAGAAGAAAGGAGTAAATGAACATCATTAACATTAGTGATTGTTTCTCTCATTCTGCTGTCACAGAACTCCCATTTTTCTTTTTATTTATACCACATAGAGTATTTCAGATTAAAATACTACCATGAACAGTATCACCACAATTACTAGAACTGCATTCACTATGTGCATCACCTCACAGACATTCACTGATTTATGTGAAAAAACCCTGGGCTTTTGGTTCTGAGGAACAAGCATTTATCACAACAGAATGAAGTAGCTATTGTCAGAGATGGGATTCCTCTGTCTAAAGTGAGTCACCTCAGCATACACAATATATCCACATGGGGCTGACACATATTACAGGAAATCTAAAACATTTATTTTTCTTTAAGCTATTTGGGATAGCCCGTGTCATCTAAAATGTACAACAAAACACTATTGTATTTCTCAGGAAGATGTCTTCTGAAGTCCAAATTTATTTCTAACTGAGTGGAATCTCTTCTACTTTCATTAGTCTGGATAAACAGATGACCTAAATTCCTATCACTATCAATCTGACACTAAAAGAGCATTTTCAATTTGCTCTCATTCATCTTCTGGTATAGAACAGTGCTCCCAGGCAGTCCAGTGGTATTACCTTATGAAGCGTTATGAACTGCTAATGAAGAAAATGACAATGCAATAAAATAAAATGATATGAGCATGGGCAGGAATGCTAAAAGGTCAGGAATGCCAGACCACATCATCCATTTCCTGCCTGTGTCTTTAATCCATATTGCTTTATGTGGGTGCTGTTGAGGTTGAAGCATTACATGATAGTCCAAGCCTGAGCTGGCAAAGAAAAGTGTATATTTTAAAACATGCAGACACTCGGAGTCAGGGATAACAAGTATCCACATAAATACTGCTAAAATCAAAGAGGGTTTTCAAAACATATAATAAAATATCATTTTTCTTACTGATGTCTGTTGTTGCAGTAAGTACTTCGCTGTTTTAAATCCAAGCCTTGGATGTTAATCCCACAGTTTTTCACATCATCCTGTTTGCTGTGCAAATCGGCATTCCAAATGGAGGACTGAGGCTGAATTTTCCAAAGGCCAGAGGATTTAAATGTCATCAGCTTTAGAAGTTTACCTTCTGTTCCATCTTATTGTTGAAATAGGTCAAATTAGCCCAAGGATGTTTGGCCTCATTCTGCTTACTTTATTCCTCTGTTTCAGCAGTTCTGTTGGATTAAGAAAAGAGCCTTCAAATAATTTTTTCTCTACTGTAAAATTGCATTATTTCTGTAGGGGAATATAAAACAAAATTACTGCATATCACAGAATTGCAGGGGCTGAAGGAGACATCTAGACATCATTGAGTCCAACCCCCTGCTATAGCAGGTTCCCTACTGTAGGTTACACAGGAAAGCATCCAGAAGGTTCTTCAGTATCCCCAGAGAAGGAGACTGCCTGGGCAGCCTGTTCCAGTGCTCGGTCACCCTCACAGTAAGGAAGTTTTTCCTCAAGTTTGCATGGAACTTCCTGTGTTGTAGTTTGTGCCCTTTGTTCTGTTGTCAACAACAGATATTTGTATTCTAAAGGAAAAATGATTAGACAGACTTCTTTGCATTTGACAAATGTAGGGTCTTTTCCATTTCCTTGGAAGTCAAAGGAATTAATTTCATTGACCTTATTTGGGGTCAAGGAAATCTGTGTATATTTTCTCCATGACTGCATTACTGTACTAAGAGGCAAAGAAATGTTTTAACTCCTGGGTCATTTCCCTGGCATTTTGGTACCTTCCACTTTCTGCTTTCCCCTGTGTTTCTGGTTATTTCACTCCCTAATGGTTCCCTCCCTCATTCTGATCTTCTTGAACTCATTCTGGTCATTGCTACTGGCCTCACTTATTTCAGAGCTGAAGTCTCTTTCCCTGACTGATTACTACTAAACGAAGTGTTGGTATGTTTGACAGCTCTCCTTCATATGGTACTGATCAAAGACCCTGAGCGCTTGTACTTGTTAGTCTGTGATGAGAAGCTTTCCTCTGAAGTGCCGTGATTTTATTCTTCCTAGATTTACCTGTGATGATGTGGACTTCAACTTGCGTGTCCACAGTGCTGGCCTTCTCATTTGTCGGTTCAATCACTTCAGTGTCATGAAAAAGCAAATTGCAGTAGGAGGACAAAGATCCTTCCACATTAAGTCTAAGGTGGGAACTGAGACCTCTTCGTCCTTGTTAAAATTTTGTTTTCCCTTTTGTACCCTGTAGCCAGGAGAGCTGAGATATTAATGGTTCATCACTCAGTTGCCAGTAATGGGGTATGTTTGCTTCTTTTTTTTTTCTAAAATCCAATTTTTGAAATTACCCAAAATATCACTTCATAGTAAAGATAACCATTCACTGTAAGTTTATAGAATTGATTACTCATCTTCAAATGATTTCATATTCAGGAGTACATTGGTATCAAAGAAAACTCTAAGTCTCTATAAATACAAATATAGTTATTTGAATCTCTCAACATTTTTAGTAGCAGATATGTTTGTCTGCCTGACTTTTCTTCTTATATAAGTCTTAGATTTTTTGGGTTGAGATGTGTTTCGTGCAAACCAGAATTCAGATAAATGCAATATGATTGATCAGGATTGATCTGTGCCAGAAATATTTTTTCCTCATAGGTATCTGACATTCCAGTTTCAATCTCACCTGCTCAATACATTTGTGCTCCTGACAGCAAGCATACCTTCTTGGCAGCACCTGCCCAGTTACTCCTAGAAAAATACCTCCAGTATCACAGCCATCGCTTCTTCCCTCTCTCACTGAAGAATTATAGACATCCAGTGCTCTCTGTGGACTGTTACCTCAACTTAGGACCGCAGGTATGAAACAAAGCAATCTTTAATTAGCTTTAGAAATGTACTGCCTATGTTTTGGATGAGTTTGTTGATGGATACCTTCAGAACACAGCCTTCAAATAAGCAGATATTAGAACCCTATGGTGTTAAATTCTTGGTCTTATAGAGATATTGGGAGAAACTACAAATAAAGTACATGGAAAGCAATATCAGAGTTGTCTAATAGAGTTGGTGAGTGGTATTAGATTTTTAACTAACATAGAACACTTTTTTTTTTAAGAAGCGTTTTCCCAGTCTATTGTAATTTGGTCCTTCCTACATCAAATATCTTCCACAAGAGTTTCACAAATACTAACAAGTCCTTAGAAAGCACTTCAAAATACAAAAGTTTTTGTCCACTTTTAACTGACAAGCTGAGTCAGAGAAGCAAATACCAAGATACACAGTCAGAGTGGGAGAGGCTGACATTAGCATTTAAGATCTGTTGGCTCTCCCCAGTGGCTTTGGACTTAAAGCCAAGGTTATATTTAAATACAGATGTAGGTCATGTAGAAGTGCGATAGTAAGGGGCTGATTTTCACTGATCTATTTTTATCTTTTCACTTGACTTAAATACTAAATGAAAATCAGTCTTGCTGCATTTACTAACTTAACTTCTTTACCAAAACAGCTGTGTAATGACCTTCCAATCTGTGCTGCTCCCAGAGCATTTTGATCTGTGTCTTTCTTGCTCAGGGACATGATTTAGCAGAGGGTTGTTAGAGTTAGGGTAGTATAGTTAGGTCGTGGTTGGACTCAATGATCTTTGAAGTGTTTTCCAACCTGAGTGATTCTATGATTCTATGATTGATTCCAGTCCTTTCTGGCTGAGCTTCTGCAGGTTCCCACCATGCCTGAAAAAACAAAGTCCATGGAAGGGCACTGTGCTGTGAGTGTCTTTATCCACTGCATCCTTTCAGTTCTAAACCATTCAG